>JANPWX010000095.1:1470478-1520569 GCA_024734555.1 Trochalopteron elliotii
CCCTCCAGTACAGGCTGGAACACTCACCTTTCTCAACAGCCAAGGTCCAGAGCTAAGCTGGAAAGGTTGGAGGCTATTTCATATTTTTTCTCACACAGCCATGATAAAACCTTCCCATTTCTGTCTACTGTTGAGCTTAGTTTGCAGTTGGAAGATTTTTAGAATGATAAATGAATGCTTATGGAGAGAGGTGAGGGCCTTGCTGGATGTAAGGTTTGTACCTAAGGTTTCTAGCCAGAGACTAGCAAAGCTTCTGGTGTTTCTCCCGCTTATTTTTGTTGGTCCCAGATGATGTTCCATGCCTGTACTGATTTCTGTGCATCCTGGTGCTAATCTGTTCACCTATATATTGCCCACCAAGTTTTTCATCCAGAGAAATTCCTGTGAAGAAACAGTAGATACATTAGTGGATCTGAACTCAAGCTCCAGAGGCAAACACTCCTGCTTTGCTGAATATTTTGATATGTCATGGCATCCCACAAGGTGCTGGACACTCAGTCCATGGCCCCAGCTGCACTGCCAGACAGAGGGACATCCCAGGCAGTGTCCTGCACTGGGCAGCAGTGTCCCTCCTGCTCTTGTTCCCACTGTGAACATGCAGCAGCCACCCCTTCACACAGGGAAAAACCCTTCACAGGGTTTTTCCATACACACTCACCTCCAGCACTGCACATACCTAGAAACCATCCACCAATTCCTGGTCCTGTCTCCCAGCTTTTCTGGGTCCCCTCTACTTGCCACAGCAGGAGAGAGACAGACACTGTAACAGGCACTTCCCTAGAAGGACCTGATTTTGCAAACAAGCACAGGATGGACTTTTTGCAGGCTATGAAATGGGCTTGCAAGGGATGCCTTGTGTTGTTGAAATGTAATGACAAGGTAGTCTAAATTTTGTGGCAGATGGATGTGATTCCTGGGGCTTTTGCAAGGCATTGGGAGAAAGGAAGTTTTTCGTAGACCAGAATGGAAAGCTGCTTTCAGGGACACCCAGGTGTGTCATGCAATTAAAAGACATTTATCAAAGACACACATTTCCCAATCCTCTTCTCCAGTGCAGGAATTTTGTTTTTCTTAAAAGGAACAAATCCTGCTAGTGCCTTGCCCTGGCTTTGCAGGAAATTGGCAGGTTCCCAAATCAAAGGTGTCTTATTCTGAGCAGCCACATCCCCAGCCATCCATGTGCTCCTGCATATCCCCTGGCAGCACTCTGAGACAATGGCCAATGCTACATCCTTCACTGGTGAGCTTCAGCCTTACCCCACTAAAGTCTCTCCAGATTTTGGGGTAAAAGCTCAACTTCTAGAGCTGCCACCTGCTCCATGGACAGTTCATCTTCTGGAGACTGCAACAACTCAAGGTGCCATCTCCCTGTGCTGCCAACAGGCTCTGCTCACACTGGGGGACAGAAGGGACCAACCCTGCTGGGAAACTGGGCAAACTTGGCCCTAATGCCTGTGAGCCAACAAGGATTAAATAATGACAGAGGGGGTGATGGACACGGTGCCGTGCTTGAGAGTAACAGACAGGAAGGTGCCTGGTTGCTGCAGCAACAAGGCTGGGAAGATGGGTTTTTCTTTTGGGAAGATGGGTTTTTCTTTCTCTTTTCACCTGCCAATCTTCCCCCCACGTCAGGGCTCTGCTGCTGTGGGAGACGAGCAGTGACATTTACACTCCCACTAACAAGCTGGTTCAGTGATGGGCAGCTCTGCAGGAGAGCATCTGGTGTCACACAGCCTGAGCACAGAGGAGGGGAGTGTCCTCTCAAGCAGATAGAATAATTTGGGGCTTTTTGTTATTATGAGCATTACTGGGGCAGGATCATGCATGGAAACAGCAGGCAGAGCCTCAGTGGGGCACTCAGGGCTTTTGACACTTCATGTGGGTCAGGTCCTGCACCTGATGGGAGCTATGAGATGTCACTTGTGCCCAAAGAACATCTCTGCACGTCCTGCTGGGAGAGGGAAGGAAGAAAAAGGATATTAAAAGGAGGATGAGCAAGAAGTCAAGCATCACCGCAGGAGCAGTTTCACTTCTCAGCCTGCTCTTGGTAGCAGGCTGTGCCATCAGCCATGCTCCTGCAGCTCAGCATTCTTCAGTGCCTCAGGAATCTGCCTTTGGCTCCTTGGGAGAAACCTTACTAAGGAAGCAGAAGTGATACTCAGGCTGCTTTTTCCCTCCTTGCATATTTACCCACCACAGTGCCTCTCAGTGCTTTCCTTTGCCTTCTGGATAAGACGACGTTCAGTTCACCCAGATTGTCACAGTAATAATAGGAATAGCAGTAATAAGAGTAATAACAATAACAATAATAATGTTACTGCAAAGTAAATGCAAGAAAAACATAACAGCCCTGAAATGAATTGTAGTGCGGGTGCAGGAAACTGCTTTGGGTCATCTCCTCTCTCTTACTGGTTGTTTTGCTGCTGGCATGAGGAGGAAAGTGGGAATTAAGAGCCAGCAGCCTTTCCTGGTTGCCAGACTGCTCTGCCACCGCAGCAGCAGCTGAGGATGTGCCTCACTGGACCACCAACCCCAAAATGGGGGTGGAAATAAGTATCATGGCAAGTAAACCCTGAAATCTGCACATTCCCATGCCCAACAGAGCCAAGAAAGGCAGATTTCCTAAGGACCTATGGCTGCAAGTCAATGACTATTGTATGGATTGCACTGATCCATTTATTTGAAGGAGAGCATCAATAGGTTTTCTCTTGTCTACAGTGTCATCCTTTTGCACAAAGGATGTTCCTGATATTGTGGAGATTTCCACCCTCCTGTTGAATCAAGGTGAAAGTACAGGCTAACAATTATTTGTAATACACAGATAAACAGGGATTTTCCACCTGCATCCCTGTCCCCATTCTTCCCTCTGAGCAGAGAGCATGTGCTAATCACCCACATTTCATTAAGAAGGCAGGCTAAAAGATTAGGATGCTGAGAAGGGCAGGCCCCTTTTAGTGTCTTTATCCCCCCTGAAGATGAGGCAGTTCCTTCAGACTGAATTTTAAAGGGCAAAGTACCTGATATGTTGTAACACAGTTTCCTTGGAGTAATTGCTCTGCTTTTCCATAGTTCCACTAAAAAAGCTCCCAGCATTCCCCAACTGGTGCTTAAAAGTACATCCAACAATCTGCAGAGAAGAGGTGACTGAACAAATACACAGTCAAGCCTGGGGGGAAAGCTGCATGAAGGCAGATTAGAAAAGACCAGGGAAATAATCTTTCAAATATTTAAACTGCAGAAATTAAGAGGATATTTGCAGAAATCTCTCATTACAGAGAACACACAGGAAGTATCAAGATTACAACCTGACCAGTGCATGAAGGTTGTACAAAGGAGAAACTCAACCTTTCCACCAGCACATGGTGACCACCACAAGTCCCTTGTCAAAGAGATGAATCAGCAAGACACAGAAAATGAGATCACTCGTGGAGTTTTTTTCCAGCAACTGAAAATCAACAGGGATGGCCCCATAACAACCTCTGCATCTTTCAGCAGAGAGTTCAAGACGGAAAGCTGCTCATCATGGTACCAGAGCCCACAGTGGGAGTCCAGCTGGGAAGAGGCTTGGCAGCTGGCATGGGCAGTGGGTCAGATGAAGGAGAAATAGAAGAAAAAATGTCTTGTTAGCAGTCTTAACTGGAACCCACTTTTCTTCTAATTAAAAAAAAAAATACATTCTCTTCTGTTACAGGAGGTTTTTTAGCTGTGAAAATTGAGATGTTTTCATGCCTTGATGGATGACTCTTTTTTGCTCAAACTCTAATACAGAAAAAGATAGAATCCTTTGCAAAATACACTTGTCTGAAAGACTGTATCAGTGTCAGGCAGACTGCCCTGTACTGAAACCTTCCATGCTCATGTTGATGTTCCAGTTTGGACCCTTTTGACATCACTCCAATATCCTTTTCTGATTGCTGAATCCCCTCCCTTCCCAAAAACTGTGGGTTGCTTCTTGTAAAACCTGCCAAGAAAAGCAAGTGAATCAACTGTCCTACAAGGGCAAGGAACAGGCTGTGCCACCCACCAGTTCATGTGTCCATGGAGCAGCAGAGAACACCAAGAACTGTGCAGAGGCTTCATTACCAGCTGCAGACACTTCCACAGGCACTGATGTTATCCTTTAACTGTGTGGCTTCATCTCAAATGAGCCACATGCAATTTTCCTCCCACGTCCACAGAGCAGGGCTGTCAGTGCTGCTCAGACTCTGGTGGCCACAGCAGATTTGCGCTGAGCTGTTGTGCTGGCCCTGGGCAACCTCTACTGTCAAATTGGTATCCAGGCAATATTGCAGAGCAGCAGCAAGCATGGAGCAGGGGACTCTGTCTGGTTCACTGTAGAGAAAGCCTGTCCTAGAAGCAGGAGCCTTGCACATGGAGCTGAGCCAGGTTTGGGATCCTGTTGCTGCCCAGATTATCCTCACACCCCAACTCAACCTGGTCATCGTGGAGGAGAAGGTTTTGAGAACTGCAGGGGGTGACATCAGGGTTAGATGTGGGAACTTGGTTTCCCTCGCAGTGAAATGAGTCTTTCTGAGCCTTGTCTCTTCCCCAGAGAGCTGTGAGGATTCATTAGGCAATTGTAAAATCAGAATGTAGCTGCTGACTAAAAGTTGCAGCTCATTAATAGCCCTATTTATTGCCAGACAAATAATTAGCTTAGACATGCATCAGCAGGTCTTGATTGCATATGAAATAACTGCCTTATTACATAGAAATCAAATGAGTTTCTGAGGACAGCTCAGGTGTCACCTCAACCCCAGAATCGAAAAGGAAAAGAAAAAAGAAAAAAAAGAAGAAAAAAAGCCCATCCACTTCAATGTGTTGCTCAGCAACAGAATTTGCGGGGGAAACAATCTAGGAATGAAGGAATGAGCATTTCCAAGAGAACAGGTTATTTCAGGCAAGACATCAGGGACAAGCAAATGTCACAGAGGAGGAAAACTTCAATTTTTTTTCCTCCTTTAATCAATAATTCAAACTAGACATTTTGGATAAAACAAGCATTTAAGTTATCTGATTGAAAAACAGAGATCCCCAAACCTTTGCCAAGAGTCACATTGCTGAGGAAAATGTTTATTTGTTTGTGTGAGGGAAACGTTAGATTTACCAGACACTGAATTAAAAATTTAAAAAAATGCTCTTAGAAATGTCACTTGTTCATTTAAAGAGGAAGATGATGTAATGCCAGTAACTGCTATATTGTGCAGCATCCTTCCCGGAGCAATTCCATATTAATTTTGTTGTTCTCCTTTCCCCGTGTGCCCTCCTTTTTCCCTCCCTTCTCCTTTCTGTTCCAGGACAAGACGAGCGCGCTGAGTCTCAGCAATGTGGCGGGGGTTTTCTATATCCTCATCGGTGGGCTCGGACTCGCCATGCTGGTTGCCTTAATCGAGTTTTGTTACAAGTCCAGAAGTGAATCAAAGCGGATGAAGGTGGCAACCCGTTCCACGGCCTTTCACACCTTCTCTCTGGCCCTCCCCCGGCTCCAAAGCTGCCTTCAGAGACGGATGCAGCCCAGACCATGGGTGGAAAGCCAAGACATAGGGATAATGAAGTGACTGGGTCACTCAACTCACTAGAAAGGAATAGGAAAGAGGGTCAAGTGGGCTGTCGTGGGGAGCTGATGCGAGATCAGACGTGTGGCAGGATGCTAATTCAAAATCCAGACGTAGAGCAAAACTACTGCACTAGCAGCAACAGAAACACATTGAAATTCCTTAAAATTAATGAAGGCAGACTATGGCAATGTGTGTGCAGCATGGATGAAGTGTCCTGGGGCTGGTGTGATACAGCCGTTGCTGCAATATGGAAAAATCCCCAAACCCAGGCTCTTAACAGCAAGATAAACCTGGGGGAGTGCAGTAATGATTCACATCCTGTTGTTCCCTTTGCTAGCACCCTGCTGGCACCATTTCCAGGCTGACAACACCAATACATGCTCAGTGCATTGTTGCCCTGGAATGGATGATGTGGGCCTCCAAATTCCAGAATAATGGGTCCTCTTTGAGAGAAATTGGCCTCCAATGTCTCCTGTAATGGTTATTTTAACTCCACCCTGTCATGGTCTTGCAGAAGCGTATTTCCTGTAGCCCAGGAGATCTGTTTCAGCCCTAAATTCTGGTGTGCCTGAATTTCCGAATGTCATGTGAAGAGTGGATTAGATTTTAGAGCCTTAAGATAGACATTTGAGATCCTTGGAGAAAGACTTCTAATGCAGCATCTGTGGAGCAAGTGTATCTTGGCAATCCCTTACACAGATACCGTGGTGTTCAAAGAGGCAGTGGGATATGTGATACATCCCTTGTCTTCCTCATCTTGACCACTCCCATGAGCATGGAATTTGTTATGGACATATGAAGTATGCAGTGAGTTTCAAAAAAATCCAAATAGGTTTTTATTTCACTGAAACTCACCCAGAATCAGAAGGAAAATATGAAACTGCTTCTTTGGGTTTTATGTCACCATTTCACAGCACGCTCAATGTTTTGTCAGCAGTAATAACATTTCTAATGCACTGAAAATGTGCTACAGCTCTTTTCCCATTGAGGTTCAGGAAATTCCACAGGCAAGGAGAGCTACCTTGAGCACAGGTAGCTGGTTATATGAGATAATATGAGCAAATAGTGTCCATGGAACTACAAAGATTAGATTATCATTTGTGCCCACTGTAAAGCTAGGCATGGCACAAATGCACTGCAAAAAAAGGTGTCAGAATGCAGTAGCTCAGTAGCTGTTCCAGATTTATCTGTTATGGATAATTCTTCACCTGAATATCCCAGTCCAGAAAGAATGATGGTGCCCTTGGAGATAGTTTGAATGCAAAGAAACCAAACTGGCTTTATCTTTTAGTTGAATTGTTCTAAGCAGGTGGTTTCCTTAGATCTCTGAAAGTGAATGTTTTGGATGTATCTGGAACAGGAAGATGAAATCTGGTTTCCTGAATTAGGCTTGCATTTCCTAGTTACCTCAGTCATCACTGTAGACAAAAACATAGGCACATGCTCAAGTTCTCACATGAGGAAAGTTAAACATATGTTTGCAGTGAGTCAGAGTCCACCGTGCATAACAGTCCTGGAGTAGCAATAGCATCTCTATGGGGGAAGTGTGTAAAATACCTCTGCTCAGATCCAGGATGACTGTTCTTATGTTGTAGAGTTCGAGGAGGTTTTTGGCATATGGCACTGATGCTTTATGCCCCAAAATACTGCTGAAACATTTAATTTTGCATGTAGAAGAGGTGTGAATGAACAGAGCAGATGCAGTGGGGACATGCAGAAAGTGAGAGTCTGAATGGAGGCAAGGAAGGGGAGAACAGTAACAGAAAGACAACACTGGTTAATATTGTGATTTCTCCAACATTGCAAAGGACAGGGGGAGACCCCCCCGTCTTTCCTAAAAAGGGTTTTTGTTTAATCCCACAGCAATCAATCAACGAAGCCATACAGACATCAACCCTTCCCAGGCCGGCTGCAGCAGGAGGCAGTGGAGAAAATGGACGTGTGGTCAGCCACGATTTCCCCAAATCCATGCAGACGATCCCATGCATGAGCCACAGCACTGGCATGTCCCTGGGAGCTACGGGATTATAATTAGCCTTTTGACCCATTGCCTGGGTGAGAGCAGGGGCAGCCCAACTCCACCCCTCCAGAGCCAAAAAACATACCCAACACCAACAAGACAAACGATGATGACAGAAGGGACAATTGGATGGATCTTCTCAAGGAAATCAAATCAATTTCCCTTTTTATTTGCAAACAGATCCACTGGCAGGAGAACAGAAACAGGTCTGTACTGCAATAAGGAGAGTGTAATGGGATTTTACAGACTCGTGAACCATCCCTGATCAAGGAACCACTGGAACACTAATGAGGACTACGCCATTTTGTTTTAACTTGGTTGTTAATAAGTCTTAGTGTGTGCAATATATATATTTTTTCTTACTAATTCCTGTGGTGTCAGGGTAACATCAGCCCTTTCCCCCTTCCCTGCTCAGTCCTTCAATCTGGTTTAGTTCAGGGTGCAAACCACAGTGTCTGAGCTACTAACAGCAAAAAAAAGAAATATGTGGCAAGCTGAACTCAGTGCAGGGCATCAGCATTGACCTCTTTTGTCCATCGTGGTTCTGCCCTCGTTGTTCTGTGGGGAACTTGGGCTGTGGAGTTATCTCAGCGAGGCAGACAGAGCTGCCCCCGGCTCTCCCTGCAGCAGGAAGGACTCAATGCAGGAAGAAACCTGAACAAAAACATGAGGCTGTTTTACAGGGGTGAAGTCATGGGTGAGTTTGGAAACCCCAGGTAGCGTGAGGACAAAGCAGTAATTCTTCTAGAGATGCTTCAAGAGGAAAATCACATGCCTGGAATGGAGAGTGGCAGACTGGAGCAGAGGATTGTTCTAAGATCACGGTCGGCTGCTGAAGAGGGAAAGTAAATGTGGCATTCCCCTCATGTGTGACTCTCCTGCCCAGGTTATTGGGGGCTAATAAGCAATCGTGAACCATTTCTTCATTGCTTAGCTTCTGTGTGTGCTCCCTTTCTGGTGGTCACATAAGGGAACCACCTCGGGCTGGGAATAGGCCATCTCCAGACACCCAGTTCTAGACAGCTGCCAGTTAACCAGCGCAACAACGTGCTACAAGTCTTGGGGCTGCAACGGGGACACCCCTGCCCTCCTGCTCTGAAATCCCTTTATGGCCATCCTTTTCTAACTCAGAGGGATATTTTGTAGGTAGCTGGCCAGAATGGATTCCTGGAAGGAACTGCTGAAGCAAACCAAGGAGGAGATCCTACAAGAGCAACCATGACATTCAGCAGCATCAGTGCTGGTCACATTCAATCTGCCCATCAAGCTGTGGCCTGTCTGGGTACAAAGCCAGCCGTAGCAGATTCCCACTCACATCCTTAGGGAGCGGGAAGCATCCACAAGCCAGGAAAGCAGGCTGCTGACCCCAAACTTGGTGTTGCAGAAAGCCACAGTGCCAGACAAGCATCTGGAGGTCCAACCACAGGCCTGGAGATCAAAGGGGCAAGAATGGTTTTGCAGAACTGCACTGAAGGTTCATTCTGTGAGTCTCTGGCATGGACAGACAAATACTTCCCACCCTGGTGGGCCTGAGACAGCTCAGGGCTGCGACATTCTCAAGTGAAGGATTCCCAGGGGCACATCTGGTGAGGGAGAAGATCTGTGGGGCAGGGGCCACAGTGAGCCCACTTGGCCTGGTCCCATCTCACTGATGGCAAATAAAGTTCAGAGGTTCTCACAGGGAACCCTCTGTCCATGGACTGAGCTGCTACTGGAGCATTCTGAGCTGCTTTTTTCTCATCTTCTTTACTATTTTCTGTTTTTTGCAACATAGCAAGAGGGGAGCCATGAAGGAAGGGAGGCAGGTGAAGAGCAAATGATGCAGGCAAATGACTGGCACGGGTCTATGAGGAGAATCTGGAAGTAAGGCTGGAAACTGTGTGAATGCCAGTTTCCATTAGTGTGTGACTGTGCAGAGCAATACATTTACCATCTTTACCACCAGCCTGGTCTGAAGCATCTGCTCCACTTATTCACTTGTCATGCAACAATTTGGAGACCAACAGGTCCTGGACACAACCAATGTACTCCTCTCTCCAAAACTGGGAACATTGTGATCTCCACCTCTCATCGTTGAACATGAACTCTGTTATCAGCCACTCCAAACACCACTTCACGGTGCTTTCTGTTGTTTATCATTATTTTTAACCTGCTTTTCTTAATTTTAACTTCAGTTCTGTGTAACACTATCACAAGCGGAGGCATCCTAATCAGCACAAGTTTTTTTCCATGTCCAGAGCCCTCAGATGAGTCTCCTGACCCAGCTCTTGTCATGTCCTGGGCCAGTGTGGTGGGAACAGGCTGCTGGTACCCACCCATCCTCCTCCAGGAACAGGACCCCATGGCAGCAGGTCACAGCAGTCTCGTGAGCAGCAGCAGTGCTAGAACTGGCCACCTGTGACATGAAGATGTGCGATGCAGCTGTCAAAGGCTTTTGATCAGTGGAGGGGTTACAAAAAAAAAAAAAAATAGGTGAATAGGACAAAAGCGTGGAAAATGTAAACTTGTAATATGTATTTTTACTACACTTTTCTTAAAAATAGAGTAATGGTAAAACTCTTAAAGACATTGACATTTTTTCTCAACAGGATTCCATATTTAACAGTTTTGGCTTTCATTAAATTTTGCTCTTTGGTACCTGGATCTTTTATTTAACAGCTATATTTGTTTTAATTCTCTTTTGGTTTTTCTTTCTTTCTTTTATTTTTTTTTTCTTTTGGTAGTACTGCAAAGGATTTTGCTTTATCAAATGCAATGGTGTTTTTCTTTTCACGTTCTCTTTTTTTCAAGCAAAATTTTATTGGTAATTATTATTTACACAAAAAAAAAAAAGGAAATTATCAGCTGGAATTTTAGAACCAAGGATCCATGATCCATTTCTCATACCTGTCCATGCCGTTTTGTGCCAGTGCTGGATGTGTGGAAATGAAAATGATGTTACCCCTCAGGCAATATTACCCAACCTGAATCAAAAGAGATTTCTTTGATTTTTGCTGTGTCTGATTTGTGAACAGCAGCCAAATAAACTGCTTCAGGTTGAAATTGGGAATCTATCTAATATTTACCCAAGAGTCAGAAAACTAAATAGTCATTGGGTTCAAAATTAATGATTTTGCCTTGTTTGGAGTCTCATGGGATTATTTTTTGAGGAGGGCTATTAGAGGAATTTAGCTTGTTTGTACAGAGAGAGAAGACGTGGCCAGCTCAGAGAAAACTCAGAACCAGCACTGGTCCAAAAATCCCTACCAGGATCAGCTTTCCTGGGAGCTGACATTTAAGATGCTTCTCACTCAGTTTTCACACAACTAACCTGCTGAGTTCCTCATCCAAAACTGTTGAGGGGCAAAAAAGAGGAGGATTTAAAGGGTGTTGGACATTTATGCAAATACAATACTGAGGTAAACTGCACTCGTTAATGCCATGCTCTTGTGGAGCACTTGGTGTTACAGGTGTGGAAGGACTGCCCTTCCCATATCCTCATTCCCAGTTATCATTTGGGAAAGCTGAGACACAGAAATGCCTTTTGACCAGGCATCCCACAGGGCCAAGGTTAGAGAACCAAGATTTCCAGCATCCACAAGTGGTGCTTTACCCACTGGTAAGTTTTAAATATAGAATCAGCAAGGGACAGAATTAATACATTTTGAAAGGGGCAGTGAACCCTGAGGCTTCAAAGAACAAGACATTCCCAAGCACTGGGCCCTGAAGGAGAGCTTTCCCCAGGGCAGGCTATGCTGGATCAGCCCAGTTTGGTCTTCCACAATTCCCTGGGCATCCAGTGCTGTGCTGTGGGCTTGGATTCTGTCACAAAATGCCCTTCCTGCTCAGTGGTTCACTCTTGGTTTCCAGTGAGACTGAAAAAATATACAAGAAATGTTCCTTTATATCTTAGCATAAACAGGACAAAATTTCCTCCTAGTGGCAAAAGCAGATATTCCTTGTAATAAAGTCTCCAGCAAGAATCCTTCTTCAGCAGTTGTTGAAGAAAAAAAAGCCTCACTGAACCCTGAAGTGCAGCAGGAGACCCACAGATGCATCACCCAATCCATTCCTTTGCTATGGGGTTAGGACCCAGAGCTGGGGTGCCCCAAAAAAGATCTGGCTGGGCTTGTTTGTCCTACCTGCCACCAAATGCAGGGACAACTTAAATCATCTAAGTTCAGGGAAGGGACAGGGGGTACCTCAAAGTGCTCTATAAACCAGTGGGTACCACTGGCCTGTTCAGCTCCAGCAACTCCGTGCTGTGTGTCCATCAAAAGTTTTGGGAGACCTGGGGAAGTTTTCACTGTGAACACAGGCTTCTGCTCAGTTTCCAATGACGTGGTCAGTCACCCAGGTCTCACATGTGGCTCTGGGTCCCAGGGGAACATTTCTGGGCACATTTCTAAACCCCATGTCAGAGCTTAGGCACCACCTTGAGGACAGGAACACATGGGTTCCTACCAGCAAAGGTGCCAGCCAAGGTACCAGCTTAACCCCAAATACCTTTGGAGACCTGTGTGGCCTGTTCTCTGATGGCTCTGGTGGCTGCTGGCCCCTCCTAAACACAGAGACTCCAGTTATCTTCATGTTACCTGTGAGCACAAATCAGTTTGTCACCCACCAGTGCTGGTTTTGTGTCTTGGTACCCCACTGCTGACTGAAGTCCCTGGGCTCTCATCTCTGACACCGAGTTAATTAATCAAATAACAGGAACATCAGGATATCACCGTGCCACGCACAGCTGCCCAGCAGCCCACAGGAGGGCAGGGCTTCTGGGGCAAAATCCACATGCAAGCCCCAACTCCATGTTGCTCCAGTTTCATTACAAAGATGACAATCTTCCCACCTTCCTTCTTACACAGAGCTGCTCTGCATTTTTCCAGACACTTGGTCCTGATGATTTGAGTGTACAAGAAGGATGAGTTTAGTGTGCAAGAACCTAGAATAGGTTCTCCTAGAAGCAGAGGGGTAGCTTGAGACTGATTCCTCCATTGAAATCCTGACTATTTCCACCTTGGGATTCTACACTCAGCATCACTTTCCATTTCCCTTCTGCCTGTCCCCATCTCTCCTCCATCTGCACATCAATACCACCCTCAGCACTGCCAGTTTCTCCTCTCCAGGGCCTGGAATGGGCTCTGGGTTTGCACATGGTGTTCTCTTAGAGGCAGATAAGTCTCTATCACCATATAGCTTTAGAAAGCAAATTAACTTTGGGATGGGGCAGAGGTGTGAATCTGTCTCCACCTTGAGCAGAAGTGATCCCATAACCTCTCACACTGTCCATGGGCAGCAAGGAGTCCTTCTGCAAATGGACTGCTCTGTGGAGCCACAACCCTGCAAAGTGTTGGGTTTCCTGGATGCTTCCAGAGCACCTGGACTAATCTCCCTGTTTCTGGTGACCACTCCTCCCAGGGAGGCGTTTCTGTCTGGCTGCCAGGAGAAAATCTGGCTTGGGGATGGAGAGGGGCAGAGTGCTGGGAATCCCCTCCATCGAGTGAACTCATCTGCTGAACCTGTGCAAAGGGAGAGCTGTCTCTAGAAAAGTGAAACTGCAACCCTCACTCCCAGAGGGGTAATCACACCCCTTTCTCATGCACTAACGTGCATACACAGGTATTGAGAAGCCTTTGATAGCCCAAATTAGCTGTCAAGGTTCCTTCCTACTCCTAAGGAACAATGGGGTATCAAGCAACAGCCACAAAGATTGTTCATTACTCTGCGGGGCTGGTTTAACATGCTCTCTGGATCCCTTCAGCAGTAATTCCTCCCCTGTTCGAGCTGGCATCAAAATTAATGGCATGTCGTGTTCTATAAGTCCTGACTTTCCAGATGAAAGGTACATGCTGTTGTTCGCATCAGTGTTACAGTCTAATAAATCAATGCTCTCCCATTGGAAGGATTTCAGAGCATTTCAGAGCTCGAAAGACAATCTGCCTGCCAGGCCATTCAAAAAAAAGTTGACATAAAAACAGAAAAAAGAAGGGAAACCCCAACATTTCATTGCTGTGTTGTTGCCTGCTTCGTGTAGGAGGCTGGGGCCAGGGCAGCAATGCCAAGGTTTCCTCAGGCCCCATCTCAAGAGGTGGGGCACAGCCAAAGGGAGCACATTCCCCGTGCCAAGGAGGCTGTGGACAGGGCCAGCAGAGGCTGGGAGGGTCTCACTGGATCCAACAGGAGCAGAGACAAAAGCAGAGTTTACCTTCTTACTGCCAGACTCTAAAACAAACCACCCCCATTTTCCAGAAAAGCAGCAGGAAAAGGGAAGAGGAGCGAGGCCAGGACGGAGCACTCAACAAGTCCCCAAAAGGTGCCCACACTATTGCTGTCCCAGCTTCTCTGAAAGCAGCTGCCCACAGATCAATTCACTCACTTAACAACATCTTTACCAAGTAAAATTTAAAATTCCTCTGCTCCCAGGAGCACGTGTGAAAGATGGGAAGAGGCTGAACTTGAAAGGGGAGACGTTTTGTTGCCTCAGATTAGCTCAAACGGCGTGACGAGCTTTCCTCACTTCAAAACCAATGTTGTTAACCTTGAAATCTGCATTATTAATATTTCAACATGAGGCCCATCAGGAGCTGCTGCAAGAGCTCTCCTGGACCCGTGACAGCTTGTCCTGTTTGATTCTAATCATATATGAATGCATGAGTTAAGAAGACATCATTAAAAGTACATTAAGTTTAATTATGCTAGCAGCCACAGACAGTGGGAGCATCAGCTTAATGCAGAATGCATAATTAGATCAGACCTAATCCATTAGATCCATATTTGTTAAAGAAAATGCTCCTCGTCTGTAAGTGTCACTGTTTGGAGGAACAGCACCATTTTCTGGGGGCTATTCCCTCCCACCCCTCTGCCCTCCTCTCTGCCCACCATCCCTGTGCACACAGCTGAACCCTCACTCAGCTCCTTGCACGTTCAGTTTAACAAAAGCACACAAAAAACAAAGAAAGAGATCCCCTGCCCTGACAGCCAAGCCATGGAGAGGTGCTGCAGTGGTTTAAAGTATTATGGAGCAGATCTCCTTTGCAAGGACCTGGCCCCATCAAAGGCTCTGTAGATGCAGAAATGCACCCAGTCCCAGGTGGTTGTGTGGCCTCACAACCCAGTTGGACCAGTGCAGCCATGCTCAGGGATGGAAAAGGAGGATGCCTTTACACAAATTCCAGGAGTATTGGCTGCAGAGTGGCTCAGGTCAAACGCCCAAAGAGAACAAAAAAAGACAAAAATAAACCAAAATATGAACACAAAAGTGTTTCAGCTCCTTCTAGATCCAGGTCTCTCCACTAACACCAGGAGGATGCTGGCATGGGCCTGTACCTGTGGCAGCAGGGAAGGTGAAACTTCCCTTTACCCAGCAGCACAGTCCTACAAACCACCCAGTGCATTGCTCTGCAAAGCCACAGTGTTCACAGGACACCACCAGCACCAGTGGGAGCTGTGGACTGTCACCCCCATCTTCACTCCACAGCAGGGGTAACTGGTTCCAGCAACCCCACACACCCCCAAGCAGCCTCACCATGGTAGGGACATCAAATCTGCCAATGCCTGAGCCCACAGGCTGCTGTGGTTTGGTGATTCTCAGCTGGAGTATGGTGGATCCTGTAGCCAAGTGCTTGTCCCATGGAATGATTTCAGCAGCACCTCCTGCCCAGACCCCATGGCAGTGGGCACAGCCTGGGCAGGGCATTTCCCAGCTCCCTGGGACAGTCCCAGAGGAGATGCATCTCACCAGCAGCCCCTGAGGTCCCATGCCCACTGCCACCCTGCTCTCTGCAGAGGGGTGAATTTACCTTGAGCCTTCACCTGCCACAGGTTGTTCACACTCATTGTCCTGAGGGACTCAGCTCAGGATGAGGGGAGGTGCTGTGAAAGCTGAGGTCTCAGTCCCACTGAGTGGAGGATTTCAGCTCATGTCCCCTCCAGCCTGGAGAGAGAGTAGGCTGGAAAGGGGAAGAGGTCAAGGCCATCGTGTGACATGGGACTGGGCACAGGAGCAGTTGTGGTTCAGGAGGGAACCCCAGAGCCCCGTGATTGCTGCACTCATCACAGGCAGGGGACACTTAACAGCTCAAGCAAGCCTTCTAACACCTGCCTAAGTGCTGAATATTATTGCTATTAAAATATAATGGCCTCTTACTGCCTCTCCTCTGTGGAGCTGGATAGGGGCTGTGGTTGGGAAGCCACAACACAGAGCACAGCCCCACAGGCAGGGCAGAGGGATGGGATTAAAATCTCCTGAAGGTAAAATTCACAGCCAAGAGCCAGCCCCAAACAGACCACAATTACAGGTTGGAAAAGAGCTGAGATTTACATGAAGAGTTCTGAATAAATCAACTGCTGACTTAGGTTTGGAAAGGGCTTTTTGATTTGTTTAATTTTCTTTTACTTTGGGAGAGAGAAAGTACTTTCCAGCCCACTTTATCCATATTTCATCTTCATCCTTGCCACCTCCATCCCATCTCCAGGCTGCTCATGCAGACAAGGGTGACACAGGGAGGTTAGTCTATGCCATGGGGGCCAGGAGGAGGGTCAGCAGTCCAGGGGTCCCTTTTTTGCCCCCATTTTGCCCCCTTTTTGCAATGCTGTGGGTCACCAGTGCCATCCTGCCCACAGGGTCTCTCTCTCAAAGGGAATTTGAGGAACCCCTTGGCTCTCTCCTTGCCACGGAGGTGGTTTCCATGTTCTCTGTTTTTTAGAGCTTCTAACTGACAGCGCTCATCAGCATCTCTAATGCCAACCTAATAAATGTGGGGAAAGACCAGCTAAAGGCTGCTGTGATTTTCTTTCCCATTTGTGTGCTGAAGTCCTGGCTCAACTGAACAGCAAGATACAAGGTGAAGACTTGGGAAAACTTTCTTCCTCTAAGGAAGCTGTTGAATTATAGGAGTTGTGTATATTCCAAGCTCCTGATGGACTTTTTGAGTGAGGGATGTTTGGGGAAATATTGGAAGCAATCCAACCTCACAAGGTCTTTTACAAAAAGCATTGATCTCCCCAAATAGGCAGCAATTGATATGTTCAAAGTGAGCACTGTGTGCATTCCTGTTTGCACTGTGTGCATCTATGTGCCATTTAAAAGCAGAGAAGAAACCCCTCGAAAAAAATCAAATATGAGCACAAAGACCAGCTTTTTGCAGAAAGAAATCCGAGGACCTTTATGTCCTCATCAATGCCCTTTGGTGTGGTAATCCATATGGCAAGATGAAAGGATAACCCCTAGTGCTGTTAATTGTTCTTTCCAAAGGAAAGCAATTAAACTACTGCATTCACTGAGCAATCAAAGGGAAATCTAAGTTAACCCCTCTGTGGCCAGTTTGCCCCAGCCCAAGTTCTGGCATTCCTGATGGGAGATGGGTTATAGCTCTAACCATGGCAGTCACAAGCCACACAATTTCAGAGACTTGTAAGCAAATTTTAGGCAACAACCCCCTCTGAGATCCCACCAGACATCTGGCAGAATTCAGCGAGATGTCACATATCTCCATCTCTGCTGCAATATATTTTGACAGGATCCTGACACAGCCACATGACCACAGTGTGATCAGCTTTCATATGAAGAAGTGTTTTCACTCTAGTGTAAGAGAAATCTCCCCACCCCTCACAGACCATATGCCACATTTTTAGTACATTTGCTGATTAACCAGAAAGCAGGGAGAGAGCTTGAACACTCCTCCAGTGTTTCCTGGATCCTCTTTTAGAACAATTGGCACATAAAGGGTTGCATCTCCTGGTCCTTTTTAAAATAAATGCAAACAGAAAGAGTCTCATGGGGTCAGTGGTGGTCCATGAGGTCCAGGTGGAAGGACAGGTCATTTCCCAGTGTCCTGGTTCCCAGTCAGCAGGTCACCCCACACCTCTCTGTGTTTCTTGAAGGGGCCAAAAAGATAATTCATGGAGACATTTTCAAGCTTAGGGAATGCAAAGCTCAGATATGTGGTTTTGCAGCAAATGCTCTGAGTCCAGCTGCTAGGTCCTGTAATTAGCTGGGACTTCAGGACAGCAGCACTGCCTCCCTCCACAGGGCACAGGGGTGGCTTTCCAGGACAAGACCCTCATCCCTGCTGTCCCCAGCATTGCTGATGCCACACATGGGCACGGTGGGGTGTGAGGTCTGGAGTTTGCTGGTGGGAGGATTAACACCCCAACTACGAGCTGCAAAGCTGAGCTGGACTGGGAGGAAATGGAAGATTGCCAGGAGGAGCAAAAGTGTGCTGGGAGAGTTAAGGGAGGGTTCTGCTGGAAGAGCTGGGGCAGGAGGCATGGCTGGGATTTGGGAATCTGTCACTGCCTGCATCCTCTCCTGCAGCCTGGGGAAGATGAGAAAAAAGACACTCGCTTGCTTTTAATACCACGGGTAGGAGGGGAAACTCTCAGTGCCTTCCTCCTTCTGGCTCCTGAGATGTTCTCCAAGCAGGAGTGTAGGAAGGAAAGCTTCCTTATCCCAGCCTGTGGGATTGGTGCTTAATCCCTTCAACAGCACCGAGTTCTTCAGCTGCTGACAGGGACAGGAGGCTGCTGTGCAGCAATAATGGGAGGGAGATTAAAAGGGGTCAAAAGAGAGCCTGAAAACTGCTGAATTATGTGTCTGGGGCTTCATAAGAGACTGGTGAAAAGGGGAGGGTATGACATTAACAGGAATTAGGACACTGCAAAGGGAGACTTCCTATCACTGAGCAGTGGCAAAACTCCAAAATGAATGCCCTGAAATGAGCAAAACCAATTACTTTGCAGGCCAGGAAATACTTCTTGGTAACTGTAGTGCATCAGATGGTGTTGTGTGCCAGGAAGAAAAGATACAGCCTAACTCCAGGCCAAGAAGAAACAACAAAAATCATGCAAGCAGTCATCAAACCAGAGAAAAAACTCTGTGTGATTTCCCAAAGATAGATCCTGACAGACTGCTGTGATTTGTTTTGTTGGTCTGTTTTTCTTCTGAAGCTGCTTGTGTTTCTAAGGGAGGGAGGTGTGGTAGGTTTAATGTAAATGAGCTTCACAAAAACATTTGATTTTGTGGGGGAGCTCATTAGCTAAAATGAAGACTATAAAAGAAAAGTTGTCAAAGTGAGACATCTAAAGAGCAGATAATGAGTTGTTCTGCAAAGCATAACTGAGTGGAAGGAACGTACAAATAGAGCTTCTCTGAAAGATTTATCTTGCAACCACTGTTAAATCACATGAAGCATTGAAAGACTTTAAATTTGGGGAATAGACAGGATGAAAGGCTGTGGTTTGACATCATGACTGAGGGACTGACTGCAAGACTCTCTACTGCTGGAAAGAGCAGATGAAGATCTGGGTACACTTGCTGATCACAATGAGGGTGTTTGCCCCCAGTGGGACAATACCCTGTGCAGTCATTTTAAAAAAGGAAAGTTTAAAAAAAAACAAGCACATTCAAGGGTCACAGCAAGAATTCCACGTGATAAAAACCTCTGGTGATACTAAAAACATTATGCACAATCTTGGCCAGCCATCATGGGGAAAGTTGACCTGAAACTGGAATAACTGGGAATGCAATATTGCAGAAAACACTCTCCAGCCTCACTTATGTATGTGCCTATCAGCAGCATAGTGGCCACTGTGACCTAAACAGCCTCTATCTATGAAATGCCATCTCTGAGCTGTCCCAGGAGTTCATAATCTTATTTAGAAAGTTCCTGAGCCAAGGGCAAGAGGGTTTTTCCCTCCCTTGAAAAGCTGGGCCAAAGTTGCGTCTCCAGGAAGTTTTTCAACCCGCCTGGGAAATCTGCTCTGAAACTGAGATGTGGAGGGAAGCAAGACAGAGAAGGGGCCAAGGACACTTCGAGCTGGTAGACAGGAGAGAGTAAGAGAGGAGAGGGTGATAAAACAGATGCTGGTGCATAACGAGTCCCTCCAAGGAGCCGTGCTGGAGCACGTCCCTGCGCCGAGCACGAGGCGCCGGGAGGAGCGGGAGGCACTGGAGGTGTTACTTTTTGGATTTAATGAGCTTCAGCTGCTCCCTGCAAACGTGCCTGGCTCCCTCCGGAGCTGCCAGCTACAGAACTGGGACATTGCTGCAGCCCCCGTTGTCAGCAGCTCCCGAAGGTGAGAGAAAATTGGTACGAGCACCAGGTTTGCTGGCTCCGGGAGGCGCCGGGATGAGAACAGAAATCCTCGGAAATCCTGTCGGGCTGACACGTGGGACTCCTCCCACGCTTGGCAGGGAGGGAAAGCTTTAAAAGCATAATTTGTCCAGGAATAAGAAAGCAGAGTCTTTGTGCCAGTTGGCTTGGAGGCAGCGAGGTGCAGCATGGAAAACACGATATGGGGTTGTTAGCTCTCCAGTAGAGACTGGCTCGTAATTACTGGTTTTAACCACTTCTGGGTGGATTGTGTGCTGGAGTGGGCTGTTCTCTACTGTGCCCTGGTATGTAAATTGTGGAGCAGTAGGTTTTGAGTGAGGTGTTTCTGAAGATCTGTGGGATGTGTCGGTGAGGCCAGGGATGACCCTGTGGGGTGAGGAGGTGTCTCTTTGCTGCTCACATCCAGGGCCCAGGTGCTGCACATTCCCAGTGCACCCCTCATGACAGTCAGGAAGCTCTGAGCAGACCTTTGAAGGAGAGATGTCCAAAGTGCAAGTTACCCTGGAAGTATTTAGAGACCTGTGTGCTCCTCCATGACTTAGATCAGTGCTTGGTCATTTTCTGAGGTTTTTTTCATTTTCACCCATTTTAAGAGAGAAAACATTCCAAGATTTTTCCCTATACTCTGGTCCGCAGGCACTCTAAGACTGGTGAGAAGTGTCCCCTCAGGTGATGTGAGGGAGCAAGCCCAGCTCCTGAGGGACCTGGTGGTACAGAAGCTGCAATGGCTCAAAGCCAGGAGCAAAAGCATTTGGGCATTAAAAGTCATGGAAGATCTTTCTTATGATGGAATATTTCTTTCATTGGCTGATTGCTTTGCCCTCCTTCCCTCTGCTGTCATGTGTAAACATAGTTTAAGGAACAATGAATTCCCAAGGTCTCAGCTCCCACCACGTGTCCTTAACTGATCATCCTGACAAATGCTGCAAAGGGCAGGGAATCCACTCAGCTGGTGGATATTACACAGATTCCATTTTCACACACGGCACAAGCCCTCCCTGAGGAGGAGAGGAGTGAGGAGGAAGATCTCATCATGTCTAACTGATGTTTAGAAAACAACTCTGCGTCCCACCAGCGCCAAAGTCCCAGGACACATCCTCCTGCTCTGATTTACGGTTACAGCCATGGAGAGCTTTCTCATGCAAGGTGAAAGTGGGCTAAAAGCAGCTGAGGGAGGAACTTCAGGAGACACGAGGGCAACGTGAGCTCCCCCTGCTCACAAAGCTGAGCCCAGCCCAGCTGCCGGCGTGGCAGAGGCCAAACGACGGGATAATTGCTCTCCCTGCAATACACTGACTACGTACATTTGGATTTCAATTAATTTGCTGGCTCTAAACGAACTGCCTCCTATTGCTCTCAGCAATCAAGTCTTGTTAATTGAAAAGAGCGTTTATCTTATCTCTAGGAGAAGGCTGGACAAAAGTAGGGCAGCAGAATCCCGTGTGAAGGTAGCAGAAAGTGAAAGGAGGAGGGGGAAAATGAAATGAGGGAGGAGAGCAGCCAGGCTGGCCAAGGCAAAAAGTTCAGCTTTTCAGCTTTTTGTTTTGTTTTGTTTGGGTTTTTTGGGGTTTTTTTTGGGTTTTTTTCCGAAGGTTTAATTTTTTTCAGTGTCCCAGCTTGGAAGAGGTTTTCTTTTTGCCCAGATTCGTGTGGTCCCACTTCCAGCAGGTTGTGGCTGTCAGTGGGGTTATGTGTGCTCCTGGGGCACTGGTTCCTGCTGCAAGGGCTCATGAACACCAGGTTTGGGCTCATGAACACCGGGTTTGGGCTCATGAACACCGGGTTTGGGCTCATGGACACAGGGTTTGGGCTCATGAACACCAGGTTTGGGCTCATGGACACAGGGTTTGGGCTCATGGACACAGGGTTTGGGCTCCTAAACACAGGGTTGGGGCTCATGAACACAGGGTTTAGCTCCCTGCTGCCTCTGACACCTCGGTGCTGCGTGGGGCTGCTGGAGCAGAGTAAGAAGCTCACATTTCCATAACACTGAGCACAAGGAATTGTATTTAAAGCATTTCCTCGGGTGCTGGGTGAACCCCACGTCTTGATCACCCTGTCTTTGTTTCCACAGGGACAGCCACAGGAGAAACAGTGACTGAAATGTCAAAAGAGTCTCAAAAATCAAACAATACCCGAAGCCCACCTCCTGCTCCTTTTCCCAAGGAAAGCCCTTTCAAAAGACTGCCAGCCTTGCTGTACTGTTTGAAGAATGATCTCAGTTTTTTACCTTTAAATTAAGTTGCAGAGTAAGTCCTTAAGACATGAGATCTAGTACAGGTTTGGGTTTTATTTTTTTCTTTTTCCTAGTCTGATTACTTAAACCCTCTCTGAGTTTCCCACCATTTGAACCTAATGTTATCTCATACAAACAGTCGTCCTCTCATTAAAGGGAAATCAGAGGAACTGACTTTAATAAATTTTAACACCCTGTGTGAAAAATCTGGCAATTAAAGCTTCCTGCCCTTGGACCTTTGAAAGTGACACGTGGCAAATCCCGTTCAGTCTTTAATAAGAGCGGCTCATCAAAGGGGGTGGTGGCACGTGGGGGTAGGAGAGGAGGCAGGGGAAGGGAGGAAATAGGAGCATCCAAACTGAAAGAGACTGTGAGACAAAGGCTGACCCTCCTGCCAGGCAGTGAGGAGAGAAAAAGCAGCATTAGAGGAGCCTGAATAAGCCCAGCTCGTTCTGGAGCAAGGAAGGCAGGACAGAGGTGGGTCCAACCAGGCAGCACCAGGGATGCATCATTTCACAGAGATCCCCCAAGTATAATTCTGACAGGATTCTTGTGCTTGATGCTGATCTCACAAGGCAAAATGTTCTGGAGAACAGGAAGCAGGGGCATGCACCAGTCTGGCAGCTCTTCTGGAGACCTTCTGGGAAAAGATAAATATATCATCAGTGTAAATTCACCCTCCTTGCTACCTTTTGATAACAGCCTGTCCAGGGATAATCACTTATAATACTGTTTATCTAGAGAAAGGATTTGGGGGTTTTATTTATGGATGGGGAGAAACGTGTGGATTTTATCACCGTTGAAGCTTCACCAGTGAGAAGATGTACTAACCAGATGTTCAACTTCCCTGTAATCAGATGGAACCTCACAAGCTCCTTCTAGCTCCTTCTGAAATCTTGAACATGTTTTCTGAGCCATCACCTGATATTTGTACAAATGGAAATTATGATCTTCATTCCCATTCCCTTATGACTCATCTCAAAAGCATAGAAAATAGCAGAAGTGTCTCGGAAAAACTGATACAAAGTGTATATTATGACCTAGACTCTGACATCTCTTAATCTGGGGCTAAAAGCTTTCTTTTTGCTTTTTCTCCACTTTATTATCTAGTTCTTCCAGGATGCAAGAGATGAAAGAGATCTTACGATAGAAATCACTAATTTTGTGCACAGGCAGGTGAAACTCAAGCAGTGAGGAACTGATGATGGACTGAAACTCATTAGCATGAAAATCCTCAGGTGCCTTATAAAGCTTCTCCTCTGAGTCTGCTGAAGTGATAACTTCACTGGCAGAGATTTTTTCTGAATGGGAATGGCCAACCAGGGACTATTGGTTTGATTGGATTGCAGTGAAGCTTCACATGACACCTGAAACACAATCTGTGAGGCCAAAAAATGTTTGTTAGGAGACCAAGACAGGAGATTTTGGTGCAGGTTGGCATTTGCCCAGCATGAGAGGCAGGTGAAGGTGAGCCACAAGCTGAAGACGGACAGTGGAGCAGCTAGAAGGAAGTGAGAGACTTGCTCTGGACAGGCTGGGGAACCCAAAATGATGCTGAGCAACTGAAAAAAGGAACAGTTAAGGTAGGTCTTGGATAGGGAACTGGGACAGCATTGCCTCTTCCCCTCCAGACCCAGACGAGCAGTCCAAGCCCCTCAAGTCTCCTGTCCTCCACATTTTTCTTGGCACAAACCTTTCCTTTTCATGGAAAAATAGTCCATGGGCTTTTTATCACACCGACAGGCCTTGCTCCAGCCCCCGTGACTCGGGTTCTTCTGTGACTGCAGCAGCGTTTAATTTCCAAGGCAATTTAGTTTTAGGCAAAAAGCAATCTCAGCACCCCTGCCTGCTGCCTCTTTCCTGCAGCATCCCACATCAGCTGCTGGAGGGAAAACGCAGCTGGGACCCCTGGGGAAGGCACAGGGGCCAGGAACTGCAGGAAGCCGAGGTGTTTGATGTTTGCTTTATTTATTTATGTAGCAGCCATCATCTCCTCGAGCATCTCTTTGTACCGAGGAGTGATAAACTGCTCCCAGCTCCTGCTTGCCCACCCCTGCTGGCTCCACTCTCTGCCAGGCTCCATCTTGTTAGCATGCACCAAAAAACCCCCACTCACACCCCTGCCGGGCTGCCCTCCCTGCCCTGCCTCCAAACGCTGCTGGTGTGCCATGGAAACGGCCGAGCTGCCGGGCTCAGCACAGAGTGCAAGGGACAGGGACCAGGGATGGCTCCAGAGATGCCCTGGGCAGCCACAAGACAGAGATGCACCTTCAGAATTAAATTCCCCACTGCCCTTCTCACAGCTGAGCTGAGCATGGTGTGGTGTACAAAGCAATTTAAATATGTTTAATTAAATCAACTTGCTTGCACGGTGCTGGTTTGCAACTGAAGGGCAGTGATTCACATCTGAGGCTGCCCCAGGGTGACTGAGGGCTGAGTCCAACAGGCCCCATCCTTGGATATCCTTCTCTGCATCATGGGTGGGAGCAAACCCTTGACATGGGCTCTGCAGTGAACTTGAACCTCTCCTTGTGGGTGCAGTTCATCCCCAGGTGTGCCCAGCTCCTGCCCTGCCACACTCTCCTGCCCACTACAGCTCACAGCACCCTTGGTTCCAATCCACACTGAAGCCTCATCACTCTGCCAGGATCTGGGTGTCACCAGTGGTGTGCAGAGCCCAGGGAGAGCTCTGCAGGATGTTGCTCCTGCATCCCACATCTCCTTTTTCTCCATGCTGCTGTATGCCATCCAGGCAGAGCTCTGCCAGGTGCTGCTCCTGCACCCCACGTCTGCAATTACCCCACACTGCAATGCCCCTGCTGCTCCTCTCCTTTTCTTTCCTTTTCTCTCAGGGGAGAGAGGCACACTGCTGGGGAGGATGATTCCTAAAAGGGGTTTGGTAGAGCTTCCCATCACAGCAGCAGGCACAGTGTGCCGTGAGCTGCAGAGCAGGGAAAGCAGTTTATCCAGTGGTACCTAGCAGGGAGGAGGATGCCATCACCCAGGCAACAGCTTTGTTTGCCTCCAAACACCAACCAGGCAAGTTATGGCAGAACCTTTCCCATGGGCCAGGCCAACACCCAGGGGACATTTGTTACCATGCATGGACTGGTCTCTTGTGGGGTGCTGGATCTCCAGAAACACCTCTCTGGTCACTGAATTAGCAGCAGCCCTCTTGTGTAACCAGCAGCTCCTGGCTGCAGACACGAGCCCTGCACTGGCAGCAGTTTCCACCCCAGCTTGGCCACCCAGCTGCTGCTCAACCCTGGGCAAGCAGCCCCACTTTCCCAGTGCCTGGGAGCAGTGTTGGACAGGGCTGGAGAGGGCACAGCCCCTCTACAGGGAGCTATAATTAATATCTGGAAGCTGCTGGCTGCTCTGGCAATCCCAAGCTCTCCACGTTGTGCCTGTGCCATTCACATCCCTCTTGCTTTGTGAAGCGTATTTATTATTATCTTTATTAATTACATACTGCAGTGCACTTAAAATAGGGAGGAGGGGGAAGGAATGGCCAGTACTTTCCCCACCACGGAGAAGCCAAATGCTACATTTTGTACTTGTTGAAAGTAAAAAAAAAATCTTTCATTTCATGGAGTGTGAGATGCATTACTAATTGCACAATTATTTTGTTCCGTGGCACTCGCAAAACAGAACTTGGAGTGCTTTCAGCAAATTCTGGTGTTGAGGAAATAATGACTTGGGTTTTTTAAAAAAAGTACTAAATTACATGCTCTTCCTTTATGACAGTTATTTCTTGGGTTTCTAGGATATTTCTGCCCTAACCCTTCTAAAGACGTAAGAAGCAAAGCTTTGCTGCATTAGCAATGTGCCAGAGTCCGTGTGGATGCTGAGGAAAGGAAGGGGCTGGGCAGGGACTGCTCCACCTCCCACCACCCCAGGCAGCAGCTGAGCCCTCTCTGACAGGGCTCAGGCTGCAGGGGCCACTTGCTTCCCCTTGAAAGATGGAG
This sequence comes from Trochalopteron elliotii, assembly GCA_024734555.1. Classification (NCBI taxonomy): domain Eukaryota; kingdom Metazoa; phylum Chordata; class Aves; order Passeriformes; family Leiothrichidae; genus Trochalopteron; species Trochalopteron elliotii. The sequence continues at coordinate 1,496,353 of JANPWX010000095.1, forward strand.
CCATGAAGGCCAGATGACACTTCACATGCAAAATTCATCCTGTGCCCTACAGAGGTGCCAACAAACATCAGAATGCAAACAGCTGGAGCAGCTCCTGCTCGTGGGGGGCAGAGGGGGTGATGCAGGTCCTCCAGCTGTCCAGTACGAAGCTTGAGCAGTGGAGCAGAGAAGGACAATGTGTGTTTGCACTCAGTGAGAGGGACAGGGGTGGAGCTGGAATAGGGCAGATGAGTTCCTTTCACAAGGTGTGCAGACTGCAACATGCAAATGCTCCCACGGAGGTGGACTTTGCAGGTCTTTAAATTTAGAGGCCCTAAAAGTTCTCCTGAAGTGAGAGGTGTGTTAGCCCCACCTCTGCAGTGCTGGGCTGCAGTGTGTCCTTCCTTCCATGGCTGCTCTGTGCCAGCCCAGCCTGCATGGTCTCCCACCATATCTTGTCGGGACAAACTCAATTTAATAAACTGTAAAACTAACGACATTGAAAATAGTTCTATGGACTTATTTTCTGTGTGTTCTTCCCTTGCCATTCTCCCAGCACACACATAAAAATCCCACTCTTGGCCAGCTCTGCCCTGGGCTGAGGCTGTGCCTGGCAGCACACAAGAGCAGCACAGACGAGCCAGAGCAATCTCACTCAGCTCAGCAGGTAAGCACCGATGTTTGGAAAACTAACCTCTTGAAGATGAGAAGAAAAATAAGTCTGTTTCAGTGAGATTGATCTGCTGGCACCAACAGAGCAATCAGCTGGACTTCAAGGAGAGCAGCAACAAACAGCAAATTAGAAGGTGGCAGCCCGCTGAGAGTTCAGGCAAATTAGAAAGCAGAACGTGCATCTCAGCAGTGGCTGGTTGGGCTGAGCCAGCTCCTTGTGGCCCTGCAAGCCTCCCACAGCCTCTGACTCTGCTGTGGTGGCCAGTGGCCACATGCCAAGGTGAGGGAGCCAATGGCCAGGGTGCACTCTGTGGGGACATTGCACCAACAGCACCCACCCGGTACCTTCAGGCCAAGCTGCTCCTCCTGCCAGCCAAAACTTTGACTTCCTGTCAATTAGCCATATTCTTGAACAATTCTGCTTCTTTTAGAAGGCTTTGAAATACAGCTACAACTACACACACCAAAATACCAGCACCTGGGGTACAGCAGGAGCACTGGGCAGGCTCTGCAGGGCGCTTTGGCCAGTGGGAGCACAAGCAGTGGATCACCCTCCTGTTACCCTGCTGCCCCTAGACCTGGATTTTCCTCAGTGCCCCCCAGTTCCACCTAACTGTGCTGTTTCTGGGTCTCTCTCTTCTCCTGACCGCAAGATACTCCTCGCTGGGCAGCTGAAGAGGAGCGAGTTGTGTTCAGAGTCAATCATTCCCACAGGAGGCCAGCGGGTCAATCGGCTCAAGTTGCCTTCCCAGATTGTGAGGTTCTGATGACAGATGCTTCCACCAAGGCACAATATTTCAGGAACTGTTGTTTAGCTGCACTAAGAAGGATCTGAGCACCCCACAGAAACTCTGGCTTTATCCCTAAATGCTGAGCTAAAGTATACTTTAAATTCCAATTGCATGGGAATGATGGTGCCAATGTTTTCCTCCTGAAATGGCTCCAAATGAGATGAATAATTAAACATCTCTGCTAAAGCCCTCAGAATAAAAAATCCCAGATTATAACAGCACAAAACACATCACCAAGGAGTACAGGTTGACAGTCAAATTCTGCTCAGGTAAAGGCAATTACAGCTGTGGCTTTGCCTTTCTCTGAACTCACAGAATTTTTAAGAAATGTTTGTCCTTGGTTCTAAGGAGACAAAACTTCACCTGACATTTTGAATTCAGTTTAATGCAGTTTACTTTCATTCCTTCCCCCATTCCTGTTGAATAAAGGTAAACACTTTCCATTTTCTGATGCCACTTCTACCACAGAAATTAATGCTCCTTTTTGGCTGAAATGTCTGGAACGAGTTAAGCTACTCCTGAAAATTACTGCAATGCTGGATGTGCAAGACAGGCGAAGTGAAGAGTCTGCTAACAAAGAGGAGGAGGGAGAATGCTTTCAAGTGCTTTATAATTGCTAAATTTTTTTTTTAATCCTGTTTACATTTAACTTTGCACATTAAGTTCTTAACCATGGTGTGCAACCGAGTGCAGTAGCAATATACAAAATCTTATTAAGATGAGCAAATGAAGAAGATGGGAGGATCTGGGATGGAAAAGGAGGGGCATTGAGATGGAATTAGCACCTGCTGATTTTCATCCTTTCTATTGCTTGTCAAGAAACTAGAAGGGGACCAACTTCTGCCAGTTAATGATGCACTCAAGAGAAATAATTGGAATGGAAAGTGCAATGGCTCACAGCAATCTCCAGAATCTCCTGGCTCCTTGGCTTTCCATCCAGTGAGCACTGCCTTGCTGCAGCTTGGCATCATTCATGGCCCCTCCTGCTGTTCTCCTCCCCTTGTTTTGCTAATTGCAGTGTTTTTTTACAAACCCTAGATACAAAAGGGTCTTGAGCAGTTCTAGCTGGACTGAACTATTGTGTCAGCAGCTTTTCAGCCCTGCCAGGAATGCTCAAAATAAAAGATTTAGATTTTAACCAGGTTGCTATTAGAATGGAAACAAGGATCAACTGATTACTGGTCTCTCTTTAGGAAGTCTCTCACGCTGATGCTTCAATATTATCAACCCCTTCATATTCTGGATGTAGAAATGAAATTTAAGTGTCATCATCCTTAAACAGAGACACAAGTCCTGGACCCAGTGAGAAATGACTGTTAAGATTGCTCAGAGAGAAAAATAAGTGCAAAATCAGAAATTTAACCTTTACCTTGGAATTATTAAAATTCTTATTGCTGCTAAAGGAAATGAAGGACCTGTACAGAGCAAAACAATGGAGATGTGGGTATACTTCAGGGTTTATATTTCTGTGACTTTTCTGTGGTCAACAGGAACCTGCTGCCATGGGCTAAAACCTCCTGTCAGGCATCCAGTGAAGCCCCCAGCCTCAGGCAGCTGGAGGCAGCATCTGTTGGGCAGATGAGTTACGCTCAGACAATTGATCCCTCAATCCCAACTGGCAAGCTCTGCTGAGCATCCCTGGGGCAGCCTGAATGCATCATCCTGCTCCCAGCAAAACTCTGGAGCCCCTCAGACTGGGAAAAGACACTGGGAAAAGCAGCTGGACCCCATTTCCCTGCAAACCCACACCTGCAAGCCCAGACCTGAGACAGTCCAGGCTCCTCATGGGCACCTGCAAAATCGAAATTCAGTTCAGCACAAGCCCAGCCAGCCTGAGCCTGCTCAGCAGCGGGATCTTTTCCTCAACATAAGAAAACATCTTCTGCAGGAAACAGGGGAATGAGAGCTTTTTTCTGAGATATGTCATCTCTCTCTGCCACCTTGAGCTCAGTGTTAGCGTGGAGCTGCCGGGGGGACTCTGACCTTTGTGGGAAATGTAAAAATCATTGAGGCTTTCATATTGTTTAATATTCCTCATTGATTAGTTTCCATCTCCCTGAAGGCAAGTGGATTTGACTTAGAGCCAGAGCTCAGCAGTACCCAGTGCTGTGGGTGGTATTGAGCTTTCAAGAGAGAGAGAAAGCTGACAAAATAAAACTCAGAGAATGACTTTCAAAAATCAGGACAAGAAAATTAATAACTTTCAGAGTGGATGTCTTTTTTCCTGACCTGGACTAAAATCTCACTACCATTTGCATAAAGCTTTAACTCCCAGAGACAGTCAAACACTGACAGTTTATTTCAGCTCCAAACCATGGAACTCATTTGTTGCAGCTACAGAAACGTTATGTGGGCCTGGTTTTAATTTTTTTTTTTGTGCCAAAAATTGGCTGCATTTGCTATGCCCACCCCAGAGCAGGTCTGTGGATGCACCAACCCTGGGATGATCTGGGATGCTGGTGGCACAAATCTCCCACCTCACCCCCTCTTGTCAACAGGACTTCCCAGTCCAGCCTCGAGCAGGCAGGAGGAGGAAGAGCTGCAGCACAGGCAGAGCAGCTGCCAAGGAAAAGGCCAGGAGAAACAGGGCACAGAGCTCGGGGTGGGGCAGTTGGCACTGACTGGAGGCCAGTGTGGCCCCCACGAGGATTTCCTGCTTCTCCAGACCAGGAGCATCCAACCTCACATAAATCCATCCCCGTGCCAGACAAGCTGAATGAAGCAGAGCTGCTGAGTAAGGAAGGGACCCATTGAAAAGCCTGTTTAATTGCCTTGAAACTTGTTTTGAGGAACCATAGGCAGTAATCTCCCTTCTAATAAAACAGCCAAGAATAGCCATGTCTGGGCAGCTCTTGCTACTTGATTAATCTCATCTCAGCTCTGGCTTCTTTCTCCCAAAGCTTCTTCCACAAAGCCCTGACTCGCCTGAGTCATCCACAGCACAGATCCCTCTGCTTCCAGGCTGTTTCTTCAGGCTCATTATATTTTTAAAGCCTGGGCTGGTTGTCTTCCTCCTTCTCTGTCCAGCCAAGTGAATGCTGGGATGTGCTTTATGAAGCCAGGTTTCATTTGGCCTGCCAGGAATCCCAGTAACATCCTCCAGCAGGGACTGGTGTTCTGCACTCCCCATTGCCTGCTGACCATGCCACAGCTTTTGGCATCAGCAGAGGGGCACTCAGTGGGAGGAACACAGCACTCTCTTCTGCCCAGTCATTCCCTCCCTGCTCCCAAGCTTTCAGGATCTCTGGAATTTTCAAATGCTCTTTACAACTCTCCCCTCTTTGCTTCAAGGGGTTTGTGCTATCCTATATCAGCTTAGCTGAGGTCACTGTTACAATAGCAGTAGATAATGGAGGAATAATGAGCATTAAGAATTACCTTCAAATAAATCCCAGCTTTATTTATCTATTTCTAGGCACAACAGTGCACCTCCAGGCTCCCTTATCTTTTTGGGTGCACCTGGAACTGTGAAAGCTTTAAACTTGCAAATCCAAAGCTTTAACAGGGTAAATAGTTTTGCTTCAAACACTCCAGTATGGCAATAAAAAAAAAAAATAAAGAAGAAGAAGAAAAATCATGTTCTATATTTGGTCTTTGGATTTGTTGGGTGTGCAGGAGAGGAAGGTTTGGGAGAATTTATAGATTTGTAGAGGAGCTGAAAAGTTTCTGCTTGCTTAGCAGCCCTCACTGCACTGTGTACAGAAAGGAGAGAGCTGCTGCTGTTCTTCCCAGTGGGAGCCCCAGCATTGCCCCCATCCCTGCTGAATGGTTCTGCTGCAATGAGGACACTGGGCGGGGATTTCCCCCAGTTCTACTCAATGCCTTTAAAAATTGCCTTTTAAGCATCTCTTTTTCCATCTGAGAATAAAACTTGCCTCCCTCCTACTGCAGTTATTTGTGAGAGCTTTATAAAGTGTCCAGGAAGAAGAATTATTTTACCCCTTCACTCCTGGACCCTTCAAAATTCTAAAAAAAAAAAAATAGATTTAATCACCTTCCTAGAAAAACAATGGTGATGTCAGTGTGTCTGAACTACAATGGGATGTTGTAACCCCTTGGTCTGAGGAACCAAGAATGGGATTTTCACAGCATTTGGGGTATGTCACACCTGACTCCTCAAGGTTTAACTTTTGACCAGGATCTTGCAGGCTCTCCAAGCTTGTAAAAAGGATTTGTGCTGCACAGTCCATCTTTGAGCTATTTGCAGCAAATCTGGGCACTACACTCAGGAAAAAGAAAAGGCACAGCAGCAAATCACTGACCCATGGATAAAATTTGATGAGGAGATGCCTCCATTCAAAGTACTGACCACTTTTTCCATTTATACCACACCCCCCAAAGTACCTGGTGGCTGGTTGTGAGCAGTGAGTAAATCTGTGCAGAGGACAGAACTCGGGTGAACCTGCATTTAATGTGAGTGAGAAGCCCTAATGTGAGGCGTTAAACCCTCTGTTTTTCCATATCTTTTGGAATTCAAGAGTAGGTAAATGTATCAGTGAAGTCAGATCCATTTCCCATCTTTTTTTGGGAAGAACAGACAAGGCATCCATGTGCTTTCTGCAGGCTCAAAAAGGCCAGGAGCCAGAGAGAGCTTCCAGTCTGGTCCTATTTATCGTGTTTCCAGCCTTGACTTTCACAGCACTCCCCAGTTTGAGCTCATTTTTCAGTGTTTGGGGCTGGCTGGCAGGTTTTCAGTTTCCATCAGTGGAGTAAGGAGGATGTTTACCCCCAAGTGCCCGGGAGTGCTCAGAAGAGCCAGGGGAAGCCTGGAGGAGGGAGTGAGACAATGAAGAGGGACAACTGTGCCACAATACAGCCCTACCTGCTGCTTTTCAGTAATCACCCAACTGGGCTGGTTTTTTCCCCCCTCTCTCCTTTCTAGCTATTAAGATTTATGGGCAGGAAGGTGCCCAGCTGTGTCTGAGCACAATAAACCTCTTGTGGCTGGTAAAAACCGACTAGCTGCTCTCCCCTCTTGTTAGCAGTCAGGAAGATGGAAGGAAGTGGGAGGAATCCAGAGGGTGAGCTTTTCTAATGCCTCACTCTTCACTGCCGAACCCAGAGCTATTTATGGTGCAATTATCACTGCAGACAGACTCCTTTATCACCCAGCCAATATTCTGGGTAGAAATCCTATTGCAGCCCAGCCACTCCATACATCATCGGGGCTCAGGCAATGGCCAGGTGAAAAGGTTTGCTTGCAGGGAACATTTCTGCCAGACACTGCTGGGCCCTGGCACCCCCACTCACCCTCTGTTTATGGCCAGGGAGGAGGCTGTGTCCTCCTGCCCTCCCAGCAGAGCCCAGCACAGTGGGAGCAGGTGAGAACAGTGTAGGGTTGTTCTGCACAGCGATGCCAACGGGGGCTTCCCACAGGAATCTGCTCCTGTTGGGCCATGATGGATGGGTTTGACTAGGAACACGGACAGCAACGAGACTTCAGGACTGGGCACGGCTCAGGGCAGCAGTGGAGGGAGAGGGATGGCAGGGAAGTGAGTTTTGAACCCTCTGTGGTTTTATCAACAAGTCACAAGGCAGGAAGGGGAGCGAAGCACTTTACACCCTGGCCGTGTCTCTGAGGAGCAGTTCCCTGGGTGTCTCTGTGCCCCCACAGCTCTGGGACACCCACCTCACCTCCTGCCTGGCCCCATTGCCTCAGTCAGTGCTGCAGGAAGTCACCTTGGGTGGGCAGCACAGCTCCACCAACTGAAACTTGGATTTTCTTTTTTCTTTTCCTCTTCCCAGAATTCCTTTTACTCTGGAGAGGAAACTGTACCATTCTCCTTAGTTTGTTTGGGACAAGACCAGATAAGACTGAGTCATAGATGAGACCAGTGAAGCGAGGTTTCCTCTTTAATACCCATCTTGAAAAAGACTGTGGTGTAGATTCTCTGCTGTCTAACAAGGGCTGAAGATCCCCTTCCCCTCCCCACTGGAAGATGCATTTCTTTCATCCATTTCATTTCTCATATTCCAGACCTTGCCAGGACCTCGAAATATCTGGAAGCCTCTTCCCTTGTGTCAAACGTGGGTGGTGCTGGGCAGCTGCTGGTGCAGGAGCAGGAACACACACAAGGCTGCTGAGTCATGGAGCCTGATTTTCCTGGAGAATTGGACTAAACTCCCACCCACGTCAATGTTCCCACTGCCAGGGCAGAGCTGAGATGTGCCCTGCTCTCTGCTCCACCATCTCCCCTTTATCTCTCATTGCACAGAGCTGGGATCTATTTATTATGGAATGAGCCTCAATACTTGCAAAGAATCAAATTCTTGAGGCACAGGAACTAAAATAACCATCACTCACACTGCCTGTTTACCTTCTAATTGTCACTGACTTCTGCCTTTTCACGTTCGTGGTGCTTGAAAAGGGAAGAATAGATCTAGGCAATGTAATTTAATACACCAAACATACCACCTTAATTGCAATCCCCATAAGCCAGACAGACAAAACTCTAAACAAATTCGATTAATTTATTTCAATTTGCACAAGTCTTCCTCTCAGACTGTAATTAATGGAGGGAAACAATTAAGGTAAACACAGCCCAGCTGAGAGAGCTGTCCTTGCTAAAAGTCACATTTTGTTTTAATAATGCTGTATTTATAGAAGTTCCACACTTTTTACAAGTTTCCCATTTCCTCAATATTTAATCAGTCCTGTAAATATTTTGCCGGGGCTCAAAGGGTTTTGTGAAATCAGGAATCAGCAGGGAGAGCCCAGATCACCAGTGGGCACTTGGGATGGATGTGGCTGTGGGCAGAGACTCAGGGGTTAATCCCTCCTCCAGGTGTTCCCGGGGACCTGAAAGGTGATCCTGAATCATGTGGTGTGAGAGTGCTGGGAAGGAGCCCCATTTACTGTCCCAAAGCCAGCACTTCCCAGTTGCAGGCTGGCAGCATTGCTGCTGTGAGGGGGCTAAATGGGTTTAGAAAAGCCTTTGGGAAAAGGTTGTCACAGTAAGTCAGGTTATTAATGGTGTGAATTACCAACCGTCATGCTGAGGCAGCTCCAACAGATGCATCATCCCACATCTCCTGCTTGGATCAGGGCTTGGCTTTGCACACTTCCCATGTGCAGCACAGGCAGGGAATGCCAGTGCAGCACCTCCAAAATGCCACAGCACAGGAGACAGAGGCATTTGTCCATCTGCCACTTGATCTCTGCCCTGGGTCACCTTCAGCACATGCCCGTGATCACCACGCTCTGCTCTGTACAGGACAGGGGTGGATTTCACCCCCTGGTGCAGCCTGGCCAGAGGAAGGGACAGCATAATCGTAAGATCCCAAACATTGTCATAGTGTGATTTTTGGGGTTGTCCTTTGCAGGGTCAGGAGTTGGACTCAATGTTTCCTGTAGGTCCCTTCCAACTCAGGATATTCAGTGTCTCTAGGATTCTGCCATCTCTCCAGGTGAATAGGCAGGTCTCACTCCAACTGCTCCAGCAGTCACTTTTTTTTTCATCACTTGTCATTTTCCAGTTTTGAATACATCCTGTGGGTGAGTTTCTTGAAAGAGACAGCACATCTGTCTTCATTGCTTTCCTTTGCTTTTTTTTTTTTTTCTTCTGAAAAAGCAGGAACAATACGACCCGTCTTTCACTGCACCACCTGGTATTGCTAAAGGGTGGAAAAAATTAGGTGCTGGTTTTTTTTCCTTTTTCTTCCCACCTTCATTAACTTTAACATGTACTGTGCTCCTCTTCCAGCACGAATGTAGCATTGCTAGAGAAGAAAATCTTAGCTCCAACAATCTTGTGTTGATTTTCCGCTCTCTCAAGTGCCGGCTGGTCTAATTAGTTTGGAAATGCACCATTTGTTAAAGGAAGTCTGACACCTGCTGTATTAATTATTTACCTCTTTATCTAATTGCTTGCCCACACTGTTAGGTGAGGGAAGTTGTCACCCATGTCCCAATTTGAAAGTGTGGGACAGAAAGGGAGGAAATGGTGCTGCTGGGGAGGAGGACACACTTTGGGGTGATGGAAGTGGGGCCAGTGCTAGCACTGGTTCACATCTGCCCACAGGTATAAAAACAGGAGCAGGATACATCCCATCATCCACAGAGGAAGGCTGGGTGGGTTGGGAAGAGGGCCCATTGGGAGAGTGACTACCAGGGACCTTGTGTAACATTAGGCAGCACATTTCCTCTTCCCACCCCAGTTCCTGCCTGGGCACTGATGATGGGGAGCAGGACACCCCCAAATGCCCCAGTGCCCTGCTCCAGCCCCAAGAGAGCAAACTGGCTGGAGTTTTGCTCCAGAGGAGCCTGCAGCACAGACCTGGCATGCCTGGGGAGCTGGAGGTGGACTCAAAGTGACCTGCACAGGTCCCCAGCTCTCCTGTGCTGATGGACAGCTCAGGGCAGCCTGGTTGGGGCCAGAGCTGGGAGTAGGGCTGATTTTGGGGCAGAGGGAGAAAAAAGCCAAGTCTCTGACAACAGCTGATGCTGCACGTCCCTTCTGCTGTGCCTTCCTCCTCGCCCACACTCAGCCTCTTCCTGACATCTAGTGGGAGCAGGGCAACACGGCAAAGGGATCCCTGTCAGCTCCAGACTCCCGGGCACACACCAGCCACAGGGTGGGCACAAGGCTGGGCTGCCAGAGCCACCAAACAGGCTGGCACCAGCCACAGCTCACAGCTGGGCTTCATCAGGGCACAGCTGCTTCTGTAGAGCATTGCTGGGGAGGAATTCAAGGTGTAATTCCTCATGGAATTATTAATGAATTATTAATGGGATAGCAGGGACACTGCTCTGAGCCATGGGATCTGTTTAGGGTTATCTGCCAGCTCAGACCACTTGAGCCCTCTCCCTCTCTGCTGCAGCTGTTCCATGTTCCCAGGAAAGGTGCACAGCACAGCTGGGCAGTTCCCTTCTTGTCTTTGATTTTAGATAGCACCTTTGGGAAGCAGAGGGAAGAGGTGAGATGGGAGCAAGAGACAGGTGAGAGCTGTCCCAGCAGGACATCACCTTCCATCCAGGACCACCCTCTCATTTTAGACCCCATGCACATCTCTCTGGATCTTCTCTCATCCCTAATGCCAGCTGCCAAAAGCTAACCTACTCCCAGCTCCCAACCCTCTGCCCATGGCTGCAAAGGCAGGACAGGGAAGATGCTGGCCACAGCATTTGGGGACATTGTCTCCATGGTCATCCCACACTGGTCAGCATCTACTGATCTCCTATCTCATCCTTCCCCACAGCCTTTAGCTGCAATGACAGGCAGGAGCTCATCCCTCCTGTCTTGTTTCACACACATTCTGTGACCAAAACCACCTCTTTTCTTCACCTTGTTGCCATCTGCCCTTGCTGGATGTGATCACTGTGCCTACCTTCTGCCTGAAGGCCAGGGTGTCACCCCTCCACGTGTGCCCAAATCTCCCTGGGGATGCCCAAGCACTTTTATTAATTAGCAGATAAAAGTTAAAACACCAGCAACAAAACAACAACAGCAACAACAACGATAAAGGTCTTTATTTCAATGACCTGAAAGAAAATGTAATTCCAAGAGCAAAGGTAGTAATAAAAACCAAACAAAACAAAGGTGCTCCAAGCAAACTGGAGCAATTTGCATGGATCCCTTCCCAAAGCAGCCAGGCTGATGTGGCTCTGGTCCCTGGCTCCTCCCCAGTGTGACATGGTGCAGAGCCACACTCCTCCCTGCATCCCCCCATGCCATGCTGGGGGGACCCATAGGGCCCTCTCAACCTTGGGGAAACAGCAACTCAGGGGATAGGTGAGTGTCTTGGGGTGGGGATGTCACTGGGCGAGCCCAGATTGGCCCAGGGGAAAAGAAAGGCACTTCCTGAACTTCAGTGTCATCCTGCCACCTGCCCTGGGACTGCAAAGCATCTCTTCATCACCTACCCCAGCCCATGCCAGTCTGACATGCCAGGGATAGCTCCTTGGGAGTCGTGGTGCTCCTGGGCCAGCACCAAGGCTCAAAGGCAGAGGAGCAAATCCAGCCCTGAGCTGTCCTCAGCTGCCTTGTGTTCACAGAGGTCCCTGGGGAGCAAGCCCTCAGTTCCTGACTGTCATTCAGGGAGGCACTTTGATGGAGAGAAGGGAACTTCTCACTCCTGAAGACAAGAGGACAGGGAAAGGTGGTGGCCCTGAGCAGGGACCTCTCTGGAGCTGTGCCAGTCTCCCACCCCAGGCTCAGCCCAGTAACACCTGCAGTAAGGATCACTGTCCTGATTTTCTCTCCCACACACACATCTCTGAGGGGGTGTGGTGCCTTTGAGAAATGTAGGGATAAAATTCCAGAAGCAATGTTAATCCAATGACCAAGTGGATGTCACTCCTAGAATTGAATCCAAAGCCACTGAAATTATGGATGAAAGACAAAAATCCCAGATCTTCAGGATTTCCATGGAGACCTGGTCTCTCCAGAGTCTTTGCCCTGTGTCTAGAGACAAGCAGCAGCCAAGCACATGTTCCCCTGACATGTGGCTCAGTCACTGATCCTACCCCCTCCCTGCCTCTACAGAGATTTGGATCCCTTTGACTTCACTGTGCTCTTTTGGGGGATCCTGAACTATTCTGGGTCCCAAGTGCAAGGGTCCAGCCTCGGCTGAGATCCTGATTTTCTCCTGAGGAGTCAAAAATTTCACAAGAAACACAGAACAGGGGAAAACTGCATTAGTCAAGGAGCAGAAAGTCTCACAACAAAACTTCCAGACTTAACTCCCTCAATCAACTCCTCCCAGCCCCCAGGTCTGACCCTGTAACCTGAACCCAGGCAGGGTTGGGAACAGCAGCCTTTGGGTAGGGGGAAAAGCACCAAAGCTGACAAAATCCCCCTTCCCAGGGCACTTCACAGCATTGGAGTGGCTGGCAGTGTCCTGGGGAAGGGTGTGGCAGGTAAACACAGCACAGCACTGAGCAGAGCAGTGGGAAGGGGATGTCTGGACCTGAGAGCATCCAAAGAGAACCATCTCCTCACCATGTGGCCATGGAGGTGGGTAGGAGCAAGACCATGAGTTTCAGATTGTTTAATTTAACCTTCTTGTTCAAACACAAACTAAGTCACAGCTGTAAGCAGTGGCAGAGCTGTCAGCTCCCAAGGCTGGGGGAAGCCATTGGAACTTCTCTGCTTCCCCAGTGCCACCTCTCCCCCAGCCTCTACATCTCCTGCATGAATCAGGATCATCTACCAAATCCCCTAAGCTGTCCTTCAAAGTAGAAGAACCAAAACTGGGGCAATCCCTGCACTCAGGAGGAGTGATCCTCCCCAAGGAGAATCCTCCTCGGTGCAGAAGCCACTCAGGGAGCGACTTTGGCTTTGGAGACACAACCCAGCTCTGCACCCCTGTATCCCCTCCGGTGGCACAGCACAGCAGCAGTGGCCCCAGGCAGCTCCCAGAGGTGTGGCATGGACGGCACAGTGTCACTGCCAGAGCAGCTGGGCACAGCACACCCAGCTCACGGCTGAGGTCACTTTTTTTGGGGATGGGGCAGCTCAAACCACAACACACAGAGGAACCAGAGGGTGGAGTCCGAGGGAGGGCAGGGCAGGGCGGGGTCAGACACGACCCCGGGGGCTGCGCTCGGGCAGGAGGTGGCGGGGTGGGGGCTGCTGCAGCAGGGCCGTGAGGATGTGCTGCAGCTGCGACAGGCGGGCGCGCAGAGACGTGCAGGAGAAGAGGTTCAGCTGGTAGGACGGGTCGAGGGGCAGGATGGAGATGAGCCACCAGCACCAGGTCGGGCCGTCTGCCGAAGCCTGGGGAGGAGACAGGGAGAGATCCCCACGTCAGGAGCTGCGAGGTGAATGCAGGGGTGGCCCCCAGGCAGGATCGCCGATGGGAACGGTTGTTCTTGTTCCAGCTTTGGCCAAAGTACTCATCTGGACAGCCCTTTTGTCGTCCAAGCTCAAAACTGCTGGACAAACTAATTTAATTTCCAGACAAGCATTCCCCAGGGAGCCTCCAGATGCAGATGTAGCTGGTAAAAAGCCTATACTAAAGAGACAATGAAATATCTTGTGCATTTCCTTGTTTAAGCCAGTGCTTTTTGTAAATGCAGCCCAAATCCTTCATGGCCAATGTTTTTGGGACATTGGCCATCACTTGAAGAGGTGAGGTGCAGGCCAGGCAGGCACAGCTGTTGGGCACTGCTTTTGTAAAATAGCTTTTTTATAATCTGAGCCAAACTAAGAGGGAAAAGCTTGATTCAGCTGAAGGAGGGTGAGGCATTTTGTAAGTCCTGAGCACATCATTAACGTGACTGCTGGCCAGGACAGCCTTAGCCTGGGACAAGCCAGCAAGAGTATATTTGTAACGATCCAGAGAGGAAACACTTCCTTAAAGGAGTAAAAATTAAATTTTGGGATTTTTTTTCTCCTTCAGAATCTGAATTTGTCAGAGCAGTGTAATAAGCAAATTGGATCCTGTCCTCTTAGCTCCTCACCTCTGCCCAGCTATGGCTGTCTCAAAGGATCACAGTGAGAAAGGAGACTGAAGACTCAGCAAGCTGCAGGGTTTGCCTCTTTGCCAGTTTGTTTGATTTCTTTTTCCCAAAGCATTTTCAAACAAACAAAGTTCAGTTTCTCAGTTCTCATTTAGGAAAAGACTCTGGGAAAGATTTTAGAACTCAGTGCTCCGTTTCCAAGAACAGTTTAAAACCATAAAGAAACATCAAGCAGTTTACAAGACAAGCCCTACCAACTCTCTGAATGACAGATGCTGTAAGAGGGGTGAAAAACTGGATCTGTTTAGTTTATCCTGGGTAGAAGCCAAGTAGGGAAGCAGGGTGGTTAGTGCAGGAACAGCACTGCTTCAGAGGCTCTCTTGGTACTCTGTGTGTTTGGTACATCCCTTCCCTCTGGGCATTACCTGGATGTCCTCTTCCTTTTCTGGCAGTGGTCCATGCTGCATCAGAATGTGCCTGGAGGTGAGGTCTCCATGCTCACAGAACCGCTGGGCCAGGCGATAGGTGCTCTCGTGCAGGCACTGCAGCTCCTGCAGCTCCTCCCCGGACACCTGAACAGAGGCAGGAGGGACACAGGTGTCCGTGGGGATGATCTGTCCCACTGCAGCCCAGGAGTTTGCCCAGCCCTGCCCTCACCTTCTTGTCCTCCAGGTAGTCGATGTCAGCGGTGTGGTAGCCGTCCCTGTGCCCGCGGCTCAGCACCCGGAACCGCTGCCGGCCGACGGTGTCCACCAAGGACCTCCCGTCTGCCAGCACCTCCACCTGACGGATCTCCAGCATGCAGCCATAGTCAGCAAAGCTGCAGGGACACAGGGACAGAAAACACGGGTTGAGATGGGGTAATGGATGGCAAGAGAGCTGCTTCTCCTAAAGGTACCGTGTCCAAAGCAGGAAAAAGCCCAGGAACAAGATGTCTGGGCAGGGGCAAATTCAGATTCAATCAAGTCTCCTCCCAGTGCTCACTAAGAGGAGCTGGAGGTCACAGCCAGAGAACCACTCAGAGTGGTCTCATTCCAAGAATGTTGTATTTAACAGCCACGACTGGCTCTGTGCAGCTCCAGTGCTGGCCTCATTCCTTGATCCCATTTCACTCTGCACTGTTGGGGAGGCACCACCTCCCTGCTGATTTTATCTGCGAGATGGCACTGACAGGATACCTTTCTGAACCACTCAGTATTTGAGACATTTGGGGCTAGGGCAGAGAGGGGCAAGGGGCAGGGGGAAGCCTGTCCAGGAGCTCACCTTTTCCCATTCTCATATATGCACATGCCAAACCTCCTGGTGCCGCTCTCCTGGCACCGCCGGATCATCAGGCGGTACCGAGGCTCAAAGACGTGCAGGGGGCAGGGGATGCCAGGGAAGGCCATCGTGCACACAAAGATGGGGATGTTCTTGGTCAGGCTGAGGGACAGAAGGAGAAATCACTGTGACTCCTCTCCAAGCAAATCCCATCCCAATGGCTCTGCATCAGCTGTGTCCCCAAACCAGGTGTGTCCTTAACCACAAGAAGGGATGCCCCAGGGCAGAGCAACACAAACGTTCCACCTGCCTCACCAAGAGACCAAGGACAGCTGCCCACAAAACAGCTAATTGCAAAGATGGTCCCTCACCCCCAGGTGGCCCATGGGATATGTCCACACCCACCCAGCACTGCTGCAATGTGGTGCTGGAGCTGGGACAGACATCATTTGAGCAGAACTAAGCCAGAGCAATGGTATGGGATGTGGACAGCCCTCTCACAGCCCCTTCCAGTCCCCATGTGCACACACAGACAGACACAGAGGAGCAGTCCCTGCTTACTTGGAGAGCTCTGCCATCTCCGCCCGGTGCAGCTCCCGGCGCTCAGCCAGCTGTGTGGGGAAGGTGGCTAGCATGATGTCCTGCAGCAGCACTGTGGGGCTGTACCTCCCAGCCTTCAGGTACTGAAAGGAATTAGACCCAAAAATAGGTTGGAGAAGAGCAGGGAGGAAGTCCTGAGGCCCTGCTGGACTCTGAATCACACTCACTTTTATTGGAACTGAAGGTAATTTTAGACCAGAGAAAGTCAAGGCTAAAACCTATTGGGGGATGTTGAGCCATGGAGCAGGATGGGATGTCAGCTCCACTGAGACCTCCAGACACAGCTCAGAGCCAGGGCCCATTCAACACAGTGTCCTGTCTCTGACAGTGATGCAGTCCTTGTATGACAACCTAATTTCCCTGATGGTCTCATCTGATTAAAGATTAAATCAAATCTCCAGGCTAGCAGGTTTTCCATCCATTTCCATTTTTTAAGGTAATTAGCATTTGCTTCTCTCTCTCTCCCTCTGTTCTCCTATTTACAATCTCACTAAATCACTGTGGCATCTTGTGGAAATGAATCTCTTGGTCTTAATTATCAGCTGTCTGGTCATTCCCATGTGAGCAGAGCTGACACCTCTGTGCCAGGGAGCTGCTAATGCAAGAGCACCTTCCCATCCCAGCCCTGGGCACGCAGCCAGCTGAGCTGGAGCTGGTTCCCAGCTCTCCCTCGGGCTCCATCCCGTGGGACTGGTGCCCTCACCTCTCTCAGGCTCTGTTTGCAGAGGGGGCAGTTGGGCCTGTGGTCCAGGCAGCGTTCCAGGCACTCCTTGCAGAAGGTGTGACCACAGGGCGTTGTCACCGGCTCGAAGAACATCCTGCAAAGGGTGATCAGATTCAGTGGATTGCAGAGAGCAACAAAGGGAAAGGAGCACAGATAAGTCAGGCAGAGAGAGACTTTAATTAGCCCTTTAATTAGAAAGTCTGGGCTCAGACTGCTGGGCTTGCACAATGATGAAAGATGAGAAATGTTCCAGGCCTGAGTTCTGCTCCCCCTATCTGCAGGGTCTCCATGGAGTCCCAGCAGACCCCATCAGTACACACATGGCATCCCTTGGTCCTGCCAGGGCTGTGGTTCCCCAGACACCCACAGTGGTATGTAATCCAAAGGGCAGTGACAGGAAAGTTTCTCCTTCTCCCCTGCTCCAGGAGCAGAGCCAGCAGCAACCGCCCAAGTTGCTCACAGGTAGCTCCAGGATCCAAAATTAAATTAAGGTCTCGAGAAAGCCCTGACTCCTCCTAAACATGGTTTTCTTCTTTCAGAAGAGACCCAAATTCACAAAATTCAGATCAGATGCAGCCTCAATCTCTCTCCCCCATGCACAGACCTGGAAAAAGCTGCCATGCAGGACCTTGACCAACTTGCATGTCTGGCAGTGCAACACCCACCCAGCTCTCTGCCAGCAGCCGCTTGCACAACTGCTCCACGTCCTGGGACACACCAGGAATAACAGCCTGGTTTCAGCATGCCCTGTGGCAGTGCAACACCAGCCCCTCCCCAGTCCTGAGCCAGCAGACAAACACAGGTTCTGTCCCGTTCCCTTTTCCACCTGCACCAGGCAAAGAGCTCAGAAATGCTCCCTTCTGGGTCTGGAGGGAATTTCCCTGGGCAACACCTTCCTGTCCCACCCTGTAGGTACAAAGGGCAACCACTGCTTTTGGTCTTTGACCCCACTGAACATCCCCACTTCCACACCTGTGTCCCTGGGAACAGCACCAGTGATGTTGCATCCTGAGACAGGGTGATTTGAGCTCCTGCAGCATGGCAGGGTGTCCCATGGCCCTGCCTTCCCCTCTTATCTGCACCAAAACCTACATCTCAGCAATTGTCAGGACTGAGCTTGTATTAAGGTGTGAAGAAAGATGCACACCAGTAAAGAAAACCCAGCAGATGTTGGGTTTTCTTCATCCTAAAAGCTCTCCTGGTGGAGAACTCACCGTATGCAGAGAGAGCACTCCAAGTCAGATATGCTCAGTGACTCCCTGAGGCATGGCTGGGTACATTCTTCTGCTGCTGTTTCCTCCTCTTTATCTAGTGGCAAAGAGAAAAGAAGAGAACGGCCTATTTCAATATGCAAAATTAATCTTTGCTCTCTGACCTTGTTCTGAGGCCTAACTGCACCACAAAGTGCTTTCAAAGTGTCAAAAACAAAAACAATTTCCACTAGGAAATGGAACATAAACCCCTCTATTAACCCATCCATGTTCGTCCATGGCTGGTGTGTCAGTGGGTCTCATGGTGCTTGGTAGAGGAAGGTGGTACCTCCTCCTTTTGCAGGTAGGGAAACTGAGGCACTGGGCAGCAAAGTGGCCCATAAACCTCCAGGCTGGAAGTCTCTGGAGACCTGCCATGAGCCATCACTGCTTTATGCAAACCCAGGTATGTGGAAGCCACCTGGGTGGACACTGATGGCAAGCTGATGCTGATGGAGGTGCTGCTTCCTCAGGTCATGGCATGTCCTGTCCTGCACCCAGAAATTTAATCTAAACCAAAACCCATCTAAACCCATGGGAACCAAAGAAAGCCTCTCCCTGACTCCACACAGGGAACAAGTGATGACTGGCTTCAGCAAGAACTTGTCACCAAGCTGCAACCAAACATTCACCTGCTCACACAGGAAGATCATGTGGATCCTCCTCATGTGCAAGAGAAGCAGTGAAAGTCCTGGGCAGAGCTCCCCCATCATGTGCCCCTGGGATATTTGTTTGTTGAGCTGGACACAGTGCAAACACCGAGTTTTCAGTGCCAAAATGGATTTCAAACAAGTATTTTTAATGACACAACACTGTGGTACCTTTGCTGACACTCACCCAATAAACACCAGCCCTGATTCTCTGCCGGAGTCTCCAGTTCTTGCCATTGCCCTGGCTGGGACAGGGTGGCTGTGTCCTGGCTGTGCTCAGACCCAGCATCCACATCTGACAGCTCTCCCTCCTCATCCTAGGCACAGCAAGATGAAATTGAGCCCAAACCTTCCTCTCCCTCTGAATGAACAATCCCATCTGTCCCACCAAGCCCAATGGCACCGGGAGGTTTCCCAGTGTGTTGCTGCACATTAACACCTTCCATGTGCAGGACAGCAGGAGAGTGACATTGCTGCCCATCACATGGTTAAAACATGGGTTCACTCTGTCCAGGCCTACCAACTGCAATCTGGGTGTATCTGAGGCCATTTTCTGAATTCCCTCTTCTCTCCAAACCTTCTAGGTTTGTTTATAGAAGGCAAAGAGGAAAATACAAGCTTCCCTTAACAGCTGCTAATGGTCTGAACTATTCTCAAATGTGGTTTTTAGATGAAAAAAAAAATTAAATTCATTTTTTATTTCTTTTTTTTTTCCCTAAATGTACTGAGATGAACAGAGAGAGAAAGTCTCCTCTGTTTCCTGAGTCCCCACAGCATCAGTCCTGATGGTACCTGCTCTTCCACCCTCCACTACCTGCAGATTCTTATCCCAGCACACAACAAGGTAAGCATGGTAACAAGGTAACATGTCCTAAACAACCTCCCATTATCACACCTCCTTTCCCATCACTGGGCAACTGGGATGTCCCAGAGGGACATTAAGTCTCCTTGCAGACTCAGATATTGCAGGCTCTTACCTGAGCTTGTGTGGAAGATGGGAGTGCTGGGCTCCCTCCATCGACCTGGGAACCAGCTGAGCTCAGGGGAGCATCACCCAGGTGTGCAGCTGTGCATGGCTGATGAGTATTGGCTTCCACAATGATCTGCAAGGACAAAGCAAGGGTTAGGGGATGCTAGGAGGAAAAGGCAAGAAGGAGGGAGGGCTGCCAGGCTCCCTCTTTTTAACCAAAGCACCCTTCTGCTCACTGCAGGAGGTGTCTGTGCTGGCTGAGCACTCTGTTGAGTCCTTCAGAGGACAAGGACATCTCCCTGTGTGATGTGAGGGCACAGGAACATGGCAGAGCCCACACACCTTTTCCATCTCTCTCCGAGCCAGCTGGAAATGGGGACTGAGTGTCAGGCAGTGTTCCCACGCCAGCAGGGCTTCATCTCTCTGCCCCATCTCCAGGAGCACCTTCCCTTTCCTGAAGAAGGCCTGCAGAGCAGAAAAAACATGTGGTGACTATGAGACAGTGACCAGCTGAGCATGTGCCCCTTTAGCTCCTGTGCCAGCCCCAGGGGAATGTCCCTTTGCCTCCTGCCTGCTCCCATTCCAAGCCAAAGCACCCAGACATGTCACTGCTCTCCTGATTAGAGCTGCCTAAAAAAAAAGAAGACTCCCCAAAGTGCAGCAGTTGCAAAAGCCAAGCCTAGGGAGAGTTAAAAGGAGTGAAGGATGGACAAGGTCAGATCTCTCCTGTGAGAGCAACACAGCACCTGCCACCTTTATTAACAACACAATGGGTCTGTCAAGTGCATTTCTGAGCAGGATGAACTCAATGGAGCATTGAGGAGAGGGGGAAACTGCTCCTGTGCAGTAAGATTTGGTTCCAGTCACTGTGGCCTTCACTCACCTCATGCCCTTCAGGCTCAGCCTTGCACACAGCATCCAGGTCCTCCAGTGCCTGTGGGTACTGCCCCAGTGCCACCAAGGCCTGTGCCCGGCACAGCCGCAGGGAGCTGCAGTCCAGGGCTGCAGAGAGAAAGGTGAGATGAGCCCTGGTGGGGCAGTGGGGCTGCAGGAGGCTGGGGAGAGGCCACCACAGTGGGACAGACCCTGTGCCACTGCCTCACGCTGAGCACAGCCTGGTCCTGCAGTGCTCTTGATCCCAAGGGACACTGGTTTTGTAGGCCTCTGCAAGGAAGTTATTTCCCCTAAATACCCAGGTTTAAATTGAGGCTCTTCCCTTTGTTTTTTCCCCCCACCTGCTCTAAACACCCTCAGCCAAGAGGTCCCACCACTGCCTCAGGGCTCAGCCATGCTGAGATCTGGGCTTTCATCCATCTTTTTGGGATGCAGCAAAAAAGCTCTACCATACATGTAGTCCCTACAGGGCTGTGGCCACAGCAGGCTCTGTGATGTGACTCAGCCAGCAGAGTCACAATAACACCTTACCAAACAGGACTGCAGTGCCCAATACCTGAATTTCCAGACCCAATTGGCTGTCACTGCTCTCCTGGGGCAGATGAGAAACCAAGGGGGATGTAAGAATCTGCCTGCACCACATGACCTGGGGTTTCCAAGTATGAGAAAAGGCTGAGATTTCCCAAAACTGAGGAAGAGAACTGAGGATCCAGTTCCTCTTCAGCAAGATGTCACTGATGGGACGTTAGGGTGCTGGGGGCAGGCACAGATCCCACAGACATTGCTAGTCATGACACCAAGCATTACATACTCCTGCCTTTTCCTAAAAAACTGGCAGTGAGATCCTCTTCTTTCCCACCTCGGAAAACCACATAAAGACCTTGCTTCCTATCAGCAGTGCCAGTAGCAGAATTGGGTTGGGGGATGTCAGGGAGAGCAAGGAAGCAGCACGCCAAGAGCCCACATTCATGGAGTAACCAGGTGTGGTAATGTTTGTGGGTTTGAAATGCAGAGATGCACAGACCCACCCCGTTATATCACAGCTCATGGAGGTGACCTACATCCAGTACAGTGCTGGTGTTCCAGCTTAGGTAACAGATCTGTCATCCAGCCCTGCATCCCCCCAGCTCTGAGCATCAGCTCAAAGCTGCTGAGGGTTGGGCTTGGGGACTTGTTGCTCCCTGGTCCATTTGGGGAGGCTTCCACTGTCATGCAGGTCCCCCCACTGGCTCCCAGCTCCCTGTGGGATGATGGTAGGTCCAGCACAGGTAACATGTGGTGGCCCTGCAGGATGCTGGCACTGAAGCCAGCCTTGTATCATAAACTAGGCACCATTTGCAGGCACTGCTGCTGCATTTACTGTGGCAAATGCAACAGTAATGATGTGATGTGGTGTGAAGGGCCAGGAGGCTCTCTCAGGGGTAAGCTGGGTCCATGAGCCTGGCTGGCAGCTGATCAGCAATCATCAGGAAACATCACAGTAGATGATGTCTCTGCTACACTTCCAAACCCAGCAGCACTTCCTCCTGGCCCAGGTCAAACACGGTGCTGATGCAGCTCTGCCAGCAAACTGCAGGTCAGGACTGGCAGCTCCATGACAGCTGGGTGAAGGAAGCACCTGCCCAATTCCCTGCCTGCCTCTGCTGTCATCCTGCCCAGGCACCCACCACTTCTTATCCCAGAGGAGGAAACTCTGCCATGGCTATGGCCCCCTTGCCCTGTGCCCAGCACAGAGCACAGTGGGACTTTGCTCCCTGCCTGGTGTCACCCCACCCCAGACAGCAGCAGAGCCAGGCACAGCGACTCCTGCACCAAAAGCTGCATTGGCCATGCTGAGCTGTGCAGCTGGTCCCTGGGAGTTTGTTTTCCTTTATAATATTAGCCAATATTAGGGCTCAAGTCAGGAAACATGGGAACTTGCTGCTCAGTACTCCATTCCACAACCAGCCATCCAGAGGTGAAATATCCCAGCCCCTAACAACAAGCAGGGATGAACAAACAGGTACAAAGTCTAGAGGCTTATTTTCCATGTGGGCAAACCTATTCAAACATTTGCACAGCACAGGTCACAGCAACAAAGTGACTGATTTGGCCAAAAAAACCCACTCCAGATGTGTAAAACAGGGCAGTGAATTCTGCATTTCTCTGCTGCTGCATCTATTTTTGATCTATGATATCATTACACACCAGGGCCACCAGCCAGCTGGCAGCCTCAGAGACTCGCCAGCGTCCACGCTCCAGGCATGTTCAGAGGCCTCCTGTGCTACACATTACAGTGCATTTTTCTGTTGTTCACTCAGAAAGAATGAAGATAAAAAGTTGACAGTTTATTTCCACCCAAGCAAAGCGAGCTGCTCTACAGGCTGGGCTGAGCAGGGCACTGTAAACTGCCCTATCACACCGCACTGCACCACAAATAAAACATCCCCATGGGTCAAACATTTATCAGTGGTTCTGTTTCAAAGTGAAAGGCAGCCTGTAAAAGATTGGGCAGCTGAAAGCTGGCTGCAAGAGTTGGAAAGCACATCCTGAAAGCACCACCCACGTGGCTGAGCCTGGCAGCCCCAGCAAGCACAGGTTCACTGGAGCTGAGGCCGTGACTGCAATTTCCTTGTTGCCCTCAGTCAGCCTTTCCTGTCTTTCGGGGAACAGAATGTGCAGGGAAGAGTGAGGACGGAGTTTGCAATGTTTCCTCTTCAAATTGACAAAGGGTTTTCAAAGAAATGTGTAATTGTACACCCCAATCAGGCAACAGCCTGGCAAATGAGTACTAGAGAAGTGTGCATGTGCCTTTACTTTGAAGGAGGGTGTGCAGGGAGAGACGGATGCCTCTGGAGGTTGCATAAAAGGACTTGTTTTCTGCTGCCAACACCAGGATCGACCGGTCCGCTCAGCCCTTCGTTTCCAGGCTTACCCTGAACCTCTGGCACTTGTCTAGCAGCAGGCGATGAATAAGAGCCTGCGCCGCGGGAGGAGAGCTCAGCGCTGTCATAGAAACGCCGCGGAGAAAGGAAATTCTGCCTCCGTCGCCCCAACCCCCTGCTCCAGACACATTGTATAACCCCTTTTATTTAAGTATTACTTTCCAAGAAATCCACTTACAGACACACATTAAAGCAGATCAAACCCCACCCCCAGGGGCCCGATCATGGCCCTGCAGGCAAATGTCTGGCCAGAGCCGGCTGCAGAAAGCGCCGGGCCGGGCGCTGACCTGCACAGTGGGGCTGGCACAGGAGCTCCGCCAAGACTGTGTCCTCGCCAGGCTCCGGGGGAGAGGACGTGTCCATCCCCGACTGGACAAGTCCCAGCCACTTTACATAATGGCCACCCCCTGGGGAGAGCTCTTCCTCTGACCCTGAAACACTGCCGGGCTGCGAGATGTGTCTGCTGCTCCTTCCTCACCAGCAGCACGTGGCCGATGGGACACGGGATGAGCAGCGCGGTTTGCCGGGCAGCCCACCGCTCTCAGCACCTCGGGACAGCCACGGATATGGAAAAAATGCTCAATAGCTGCGTTCCCCCTTTCCATCCCCACCATCCCTGCCTTACAACACTTCCAGCTCCCCACGTCTCCCAGCTCTGGACCGTGCAGGCTTGGAGCGCAGGGACACAGTGACCTACATTGCTATCCACATTGGTACTCACCTGCTGCAGCAGCCCAGCCCGTGCATCCCTGTCTCTGGGGCTGCTGTTTTGGCCCCTCGCACCCTGCACCCCACCATCCGCACTCCCAGCCCCCGAGCCCGGTGGTCCTTACCCAGCTCGACCCCTCTCTGCGCCATCCTCAGCGCTTCCCGCGCGTCCCCGCGGGCGAGGCGGTCCCGGACGCGCTCCGCCAGCCCGGCCAGGCGCCGCTCCCGCGGCACGCATCGCTCCAGGATCCCGCACAGCACCACGCTGCACCTCGCCTCCCCGATGCCCAGCAGCTCCAGCCGCTCCTGGCACAGCGGGCAGCGGAACGACCCGGCCCCGCCGAGGCACGGCTTACAGAAGGAGTGACCGCAGGACGCGGTTACCGGCTCCC
>JANPWX010000095.1:1520969-1547121 GCA_024734555.1 Trochalopteron elliotii
TGTAGCGGTGGGTGAGACTCTCCGCAGCCGGGATGCTGGAGTGCTGGGGGGCTCCGCTGCCGGTTCCCCCGAGCCGGGATGCAGGAATGGTGGGGGGGCTCCGCTGCCGACCCCCCGAGCCGGGATGCAGGAGTGCTGGGGAGCTCCGCTGCCGATCCCCCTAGCCGGGATACAGCAGTGCTGGGGGCTCCGCTGCCGGTTCCCCCGCAGCCGGGACGAGGGGATGTTGGGGGGGGCTCCGGAGCAGCCGGGGTGCGGGATATGAGCCGGACACCGGGTGTGAAGCCGTGAGCCGGGCGGAGGAGAGCTCTGCACCAGATGGGTACGGGATCCCAGAGAATCTGGGGCACCCTGAAGCAGGACCAAGGTGCAGAGTGCTTGGGGGTGTTTCGGGGTGCCCCATAGAGGGGCCAGGGCAATTTGGAGCCACCCATGGTGCGGGCTGCTTGGGGCATCCAGGGTACTGTGGAGCAGGGTTGGGGCACATGTCCTGGGTGACACAGGGTGCTCTGTGATGGGGGCAGGAGGGTGGGATGCTCCAGAGTGTCTGGCACAGGATACCTGGGGTCCCTCAGTTGTCTGAGGCTCTCCAGAGTGGGAATGCAGTGCTGGCTGATGGGGTGCTCCAGAACAGGGTGGGCTGGTGAGGCTGGGTTGCACCAGATGCCTCTTTGCATTACCCTCCATGGAAACGCATCATGTTTGGGGGCAAAGGGGCACTCCTCCAACATACACTGCATCATCCTCAGATGCTCTACTCACCCAGAACTGAATGAATTCAGACCTTGTATGTGGACAATCACCTTCCCACTCACAGACCCCCTGGGTTTGGTGTCACAAGGGAGATCCATCCCATTACCACACAGTCATACAGCAAAAAACCAGCAGCTCTTGCACAGCAGGTGCTGAGAAAAACAGCTGAAATCTGGCAGCTCTGGAGCTTAGTAGATCCGAATTTATATAAGGATGACGCACATTTCCCAAGGGCTCCTTTGTGTGTCCCCAAAAACAATCCAAACCCATGCACACACTGGCAGGGCTGCTCAGGGAGGGAGATCACCAGTGGGACATCAGTGCTGGTGAAACCCGTGCCCCACTGAGGGAGTGGCTGGTGGAGGTTTGGGCTGTGGAGCAAGTTTTGTTTCCAAATCTATTGCAATTACATTTAACAGCTCATGAGTGGTTTTAAAAGCTCAACAACTAAGCATTTTATGTGGGCTTGATAGGCTTTATGGCTTTCTCCGTTATCTTTTTAAGTGATCCCTCCAGACTGGAGAAATCTCAGGTGACATTTGGTAACAGTGCCCTGAAAAGCTGAGCATGGCATTAGGGACAGTGGTCACCCTGGGAGCATTGGAGTCTGTCTGGGACTGTGCCCAGCAGGGGACATTTTCCATGTCCCCATCTGCAGAGTCAGTCTTTAGTCCCCCCTTCTCCCACCCGCCTCAGAGGACCTTGCGCATCCCTTCTCCCAGCAGTTCTCCCATGGTGGGCATTTCTCAGGTGGACAAAGCTCATTCACACCACACACTTTCCTTTCATGGTTTAGTTCTCACCATGACTCGTTTTTCCACCAAAACCTGGCTATTGACTAAAAAAAAAATTGCCACCAGGTAAGCCTCAGCAGTTTTGCCCCCAGTTTACCCCTCAAGAAGGGCACGTTCCTGGCTTGTGAGCCATGAAATGAGGGTGATTTTAGCTACCACAGCCAACAAAGTGCACAATAACCTGTTTGTGTGGCTCAGCCTGGGAGTAGCAGCCCTTTGCCAGGGGCAGCTGCTGTCAGGTGAGGAGTGCAGCATCTTTCATCTCCCCAGCCAGTTCCTCAGAGACACCGGGCTGTTCGCCTGGGACCTGCCTCATTCTTTCCCTCACCTCCTGATTCACTCCACAAACATGTGTGGGCTCTCCAGCGCCTCACAAGCAGAGCAGACGTGCTGCTGCCTTTGCATAATGCAGTTTAAAACCAATCAACCACGACACACGAGGCCATCACAAACCAGGCTTCATTAGCACCAGTGTGCAAGAACATTTTGTTTTCTTCAATCTGTCCAGAGCTGAGCTGGTTCAGAACTCCGAATGCTTTCTCTTGTCACTGCCCTGTTTGTGCTGACTCAGTACATAACTGCAAAAGAAAAAAAAAATGCTTTAAATGCTTAATGCTAACCATTCTGCTAGCCAGATGAGAACTTGACGTGTTGCATAACAGAGGACAGATCACTCTGTGTTTAGAAACTATTTGCAAAGCACAACAGGATTTTTTTTTTTTTTCCCCAGTTTAGAGGTGGGAAATATCTCAGGGTCAGTGCAGGGTGAGGTGTTCCAGGTGTTGTTGCAGCTCCTCCTCTGGCTCCCAGCCACACGTCCACTTGTGCTTCAGCTCCAGCACAGCCTCATTAATGTGGTCCAGACTGCTGAGCCCAGCATGGGGATCAGGGATTTCACACCAGCTGTGTTTGCTCATTTTTAGTGCATAAATATTTGTTGCAAGCACTGACACTTGTTTTTGACACATTAGGGTTTAAGGAGTGGCTCTGAGGTGACAGCACCTTCCCAGTGTTGCCTTTTTTTTGTTCAGAGAGGAGGCCTGCGTGCTCCTTAGGGTGTCTTCAAAGGCACCACAAGCTCTTGTAAACAGGAACATGCACCCTGAATGTCATGACCCCTTTTCCACACTGCTATCCCTGCTCTACCTACCAGCTTCCTCCAGCACCATCAGACTTGAAAGTCCTATTGCACAAAAGTGAAACAAGTTCTCCCATTTCTAAACCCACAGAAGGAGAAGAGCATCAGAATCCCAGCTGAGGAGGGGATGTGTTGGTATCAGCAAGGGCCACACTGGGCTCACAGTGGCATGTCCAAGTGCCAGGCAGCCTGCTGGGTGATCAGGCAAAGAGCCTCAGCACCTGTGCAGACACACTTGTGCCCCAGCAGTGCTGCACCTGGATCCTGGCTGTCTGCAAGCCTTGAGAGTTGGCCTAAGGAATTATTTTTATACCTCAGTACGTGCATATAACATCCAGGGAGTTAATTGCATCATCCCCCATTCCCTCTCCCGCCCAAGCCTATCAACAAACACATCAACTTCCTGGAATTTTTTCTTTCTTTCTTTACATCATAGTATTTCTAGATCCAGGATGTTATTCAACCACCAGATTTTCCCATTTGCCACATGCAGTTCAAAGCCTTTCCGGGGAATTGGAACAAAAGGAAGTGGAGCAGGTGGTGTGGGAGAATCTTTGTCCTGAGCTCATCTTTTATAACCTGCACCTTTGCTCCCAGGTCTCTGTGTGCAGTTAGGGGAGCTGCTGCAAGCCTGGTTTTCTCCTGGCAGAGGCAGGCAGATTGCCACTGTGAGGTTTGGGATTCGAGTTCTGCGCTGTGCTGACCAGGCACTGGGCAGGAAGCAATCATATAAATTACATGGTGTGGTTCCCAAGTCCTGAAACTCTGCTGCTTGAGTGCTCAGAGAGGTCCTGACTCTCAGTACAGAGGATCAGATGTAAACAGGGTCGGGGAATTAAGAAAACTTTAATATTTTTTCCTTCTGACTCATACAGGCTTTGCCTGAGGCAGCATCATTCCTAGAGAAATGACTTGACTTTGACATGGATTGGTGGGACAGAGAGCTGCAAAGTAACGTTATCTCATTGTTCATGTAACTAGGCTTATGCCTGAACTCCTGGAAACTGGAGAGTCACAGTGCAAGAATCCAGATTCATATCTGGCTCGTTTCAGTCTCTCCAGCCAAACGTCTTGGCAAAGAGGTTGGCAGAACATTATTGCTGAGTCTTGGAAGCAAGTCACACATAAAATAGATGGAGATGTCTTTTTCCACAGCATGGGCAGTCATGTACAAGCCACATACCCCTGGGGAGAGAATGCAAAACCAGATCAGAACTGTCCCCATTATCCCAGGGGAAGCCCTGGATGGGTGACAAGACCATGGGCTGTGGTGCAGGGTGCTGTAAGTTTACCTTGATGTCTTGCAATTGTTTTATTGGTATTTCTATTGAAGCTGAAGGTCCTCCATCTATAGGAGACCCCAAGGAGGACCCCAAAGTCAGCAGGGCTTGTTCAGCACCACCTAAACCCATGGATAACATAACAAAGTGATTAAAGGACGAAAAGTCATAACAAGCCAACACCCTGAGGACACCTTTACATTGCAGGAACGTCCACCACTTCCAAGAAGATTGGTGTCTAGAGGGAGCTGCATTTCAGTGAGCCAGACCTGGAGGTCACATCACCCTCTTAATCTTCTGGATGGAGAGAGCAGATTTGCAATCAGCATTTACTGCAGGGTCAGACAGAAGTTGCCAACTGCACAAGCTGCTGTGTGTCCGTGTGCCTGATCCATGGCTGGGGGTGACACCGTGGTGGCCCATTCCTGCAGCTGGGGACTCACCAGCTGCCCTGCCCCACTCACTCCCAGCCCTCGTGGCCTTGGCTCCTTGCCTCAGCAAAAAGCGAGTACGTGCCGCCTCCCTCATTTCTTCCTTTTTCCACTTTTCCTGTGTAGCTCCCACCCACCTGCCAGAGATGCCAGCAGGGCTGGCGGGCACCCAGCGCTGCCTTTTCTCTTTGCCAGAGGAGGCTGCAAGTGGCAGCGGGTGGGCTCTGCAGCTGGCAGAGCCTGCTCTGCAGGGATGCCTCTGGGCTGTCAGGCCACATCCAGGGTCTGACTTCCTCATCCTCTGCCCTGGTCCTTGCTCCTTCAGCTCCAGCATCTCCACCACCACTGTGTGTCCTTCTTGGTGAGGACAGAAGTGTAGCCCTGGTTCATGCCTGACATGCTTTGGTTTCTGAAATTCCTTTCCCAGGGAATTTTCTGTAAACAAGAGACATGTATTGGTAATGGCAAAAATGTTTACATTTTCCCCGAGGAGGGGCTTCTTCTTGATGTCCCTCTGGTCTGACCAATGTGATGGAAGAGGTTTGTCTTCTTGTCACCAATCGAATTGGTCTGTGTAGAATGATATAAAAGGGGAGACATTTTCCGAGAATGAAGGGGTCACCTTTTCAGCCTTCTGAAGTCGGAGTCTTTGTGTCATTGTGGTGTACAATAGCGACACAGAAGAGCACTTGCAAAGCCAGTGGCTCAAATTCCACCCAAAAGCCATGTCTGACTGTGTGGAGAATGAAGCACCTTGAAGTCTCAGGGAGAAATGCAGGGTCTCCCTGCAGTTCCCCTTCCCCTCAGGCAGACAGAATGAAGCCCTAAGCACATCCTGGGCTGCATTTCAGGCAGGATGAGCAGCCCTGTGTCTCTAGCACAGTTATAAATAGCTGCCTGTGGGCTCCTGGCCTGTTTGCAGCAGCGGTGGCCCAGGCAGAGCTTTCTGCTCAAGGAGCAGACAAATATTTCTGTCTGTGCCTTGTTGTTCCACAGGCTGGCTGGCCTCCACCTCTGCTGCACTTTGAACAGCAGGTGAATCATGTTTGGGTAAGGCCGTCGTCGCCCCGCCGCCAGCTCCTCCTTTCATAACGCACAGACGTCACGGCTCTTAAAGAGGTCAGGTTGTTAGTGCTCGGAACATTTGTCACCCAGAAACCTGTCCTGGTGGATCTGCCAGAGCAAATTGAAGGTTTTTCCTTGGCAAGAAGCCTGGCACCATTCCACTGTGGGTTTTAGGAAGGTATTGCAGTGAGGTTTGGGCAGTAAGGAGCCCTGCTCTGCTCTTCTGAAAGAGCAAATGCAGAATCCTAGAGAGGTTTGCAGGGGAGAGAAAGGTGCTGGGAAAGATGTGTATCCTTAGCATCATTTTTATGAAAATTAACCCCAAGAATTAAACTCTTGCTATAACTTTTAGCTGCTAATTAACATAGCAAAGAGTCTTAATTTACGGATATTCAGAATGAAGGGACAAGTTGTAGAAGGATGCAGCACAGAGAGGAACAAGTCTGAGTGCTGCGCAGGAAGCAGGAGCAGGGATTTCACCTTCTAAAACACCCTTCACTTATATGACTCCAGTTCCATTTGGGTTTTGCTTTTCTTCTTTTTCAGCTCAAAAATAGAAGAGTGGTTTCATAGGAAACCTCTGCCCAGCACTCTGCAGAGATTAGCAGATCATAAGCAGGGCTGCAGGAATCAGCTTTTCTGGGAAAGTCAGGATTTTTAACTGTTTTCATTTTTTAGTGGAATGAAAAAGCAGCTTGAAATTTTCCATGAAGAAGGTCACTTGGGAACAGAGGAAAGATTTCTTTTTGATCTTTACCTTAGAGAGCCTTGTTTCCCTAATAGGACATTTTATATAATAAAGCCCCTAGATGCAAGATGAAAAGTCTTGTCAAAAAATAAAGGTCCAACTTTTCTGTTCTGAAATTGTTGGCATTTATAGAAAAATGCCTCTATTTGGGGGCATCTCTGCATGAAAGAGTATAGGAAGCAATTCCTTCTCCACACCTAAGCTCTCTTGGTATCTCTGCTGCTATGAGGCTGCAGACAGCCACATGCTGTGCAGGATCCCTGCAGGCACCCCCAGATGCTGTGAGTAGGGGCAGCACAACTCCTCCTGCTCTCTGAGGACCAGCCAAAGTTATTATATAAATTTGTGTAAACAAGACTTGCTTAAGTAACTCCATGGCTGCCAGTTCCTCTTGCTGGTCTTCTTTTCCTACTCCGCCCCTCCAGAGCATGGTGTGATGGGCATTTGGCCCAGCTCTGTGCTCCCTGCTCCTCTCCCAGCCAGCTGAAGACACAGCAGCTCCAAGGAGCCCCTGGTTGAACTTTGCAGATGCTCCAAGCAAAGGAGGTGGTTAAAACAGCCCGGTGAAGTCAGACCTGAGGCCCAGCAGCTCTTGGGCAGCTGCTGCTTGTCACGTCTGTGGGCAAACACCCATCTCATCCCACTGAGGTCATGCTGGGGGACGTGTCCCTCAGGAGAGCTACTGAACTGCTGTGACTGAAGGTCCTCAGCATCCCCGAAAGCCAGATGCTCCACCTGCCTTTTGCCTCCTCCGCTAAGTGTTTTTAGAACCCTAATCCCCATGGCTGGCATGAATGTTCGTGCTCTATGCCCATTCACGCCTGCTGGCTTCAAGCCAGGGCTGAGATGCAATGAGGAATTAGGGACACCAGATAACTTGTAATGGCTTTCACCTCCACAACTTTTTGGGGAAACTCGGCCAGTTCAAATGAAGGCAGGGCAAGGGTGCAGAGGGGAGAGAGCTACGTGCAGGGCAAGGTGCCAGAGGAGAAGCTCGGCTGCCGAAGGAGATGGCTGGATGTTCACACAGCCAGTCCCTGGGTGTGTTTGGCTCTTTGCTCTCCTGCCACAGGGATCTGGCTGCATGTGGTGTGTTTGCACAGAGCTTGGTGCAGTGGTCTGAAGCAGGAACTGTAAAACATGAGCAGGAAGCAGGAAAACTTCTCCTGGCTTGGTGCTCACCATCACCCAGCACTGCAGAGAGTGCCCAGCACTGGCCCTGAGCACGTGCAGATGCTGAGATTGGGGCAGCGTGAGGACATGGCTGTGGGGTCAGCTGCAGACAGACATTTGCAGGCTCCACTCATTTTGGGAGCTGGGGCACAAGGCACAGAGGATAATTTCAGGGCTTTTAGATGAAATAGCTGTCAGCTGGAAAGCAGAGTCCCACTCCAGTGAGATGCAACACCTCTCAGCTCCAACTGAGCATCTACAGGCAGGCTTGACTTCAGAGTCTGGCAGACCATGCTTGAAAAGTTTCCAACCTTTTTATTGAAAAGCAAAGGCAAGGCCTCTCCTTTTCATGTCCAAACACAGAATTTATTCCAAGACATTACCATCCTGTAGTAGCATGGCCCAAGAGAACTGTAAAATTCTGTAACTCCATCTACTATTTGGAAGTAGTCTGTGTCTTGTGCAAGAGTCCTGTGCACAGAGGGAAAAGTAAAATATGTAAAATAACCCCACACAGGATTATTTTACATTAATGCACCCAAGGGTTCATGAAGCCATAAGGTAGTTAAAATCAATCCTTTCCTGCTGAAGCCAAGCCAGCTCATTGAAACTCAGTTTAGCTTTTGGACTTGTTTGTTTTTCCCATCTTCGTGTTTTCCCTTTAATCTTTGTGCTGGATAATTAAGACAACATTCCTCAGCATCTTTCCTGCTGTTTGTTGTGCTTATACAAGAGGCGGCTGCATTTGTTCCATGGAAAGAACATCCAAAACCACATTCTGTGGTTTCAAGTAAAATCCTCCGTGGTGTTGACTTTTAATCTCGAGTTTGCCTGAAATCTGCCTTACTCAAGGAAATACTCGCGAAAATAGACTTCTTAAGGAAAACAAAACAAGGCAGCAACACAGCAGGGAGAGCTTATGCTCGAGTTTGCATTGAACTTTTTATTGATGGTGAGACTTCTGGGCTTGGCCTAATCCTGCCTGCCGGCAGCAGCAGTGAGTCTGGGTGCTGGTCCTGTGTCCCCTTCCGAGGGGCTGCCGGCTGGACCCTGCCAGCATCGAGGGCCCCCACATCGCTCCCTGTCCCCGGAGCGTTCCCTGCTCCCGGTGCTCTCCCTGCTCCCGGACCGCTCCCTGTTCCTAATGCTCTCTTTGCCTCTGGAGCGCTCCTTGCTCCTGGAGCGCTTCCTGCTCCAGGTGCTCTCCCTGCACCCGATGCTCTCCCTGCCCCTGGCGCTCTCCCTGCCCCCGGAGCGCTCCCTGACTCAATGCTCTCCCTGTCCTCGGTGCTCTCCCTGTCCCCGATGCTCTCCCGGTTCCCAATGCTCTCCCTATCCCCGGAGCGCTCCTTGTTCCTGGAGCGCTTCCTGCTCCAGGTGCTCTCCCTGCACCCGATGCTCTCCCTGCCCCCGGAACGCTCTCTGACCCTGTGCTCTCCCTGTCCTCGGTGTTCTCCCTGTTCCTTGGTGCTCTCTTTGTCCCCGATGCCCTCCCTGTCCCCGATGCCCTCCCTGTCCCCGATGCGTTCCCTGTCCCTAATGCTCTCTCTGCTTCTGGAGCGCTCCTTGCTCCTGGAGCTCTTCCTGTCCTCGGTGCTCTCCCTGTCCCCGATGCTCTCCCTGCCCCCGGAGCGCTGCTGCAGCCTTACAAAACAGCCGAGCGGTTATGAAACCCGCCGCCCTGCTGCCAGACGTCTCATTCCCGGTAGATGGCGGTGCCAGCTCATTTTTCCTAATTTTTCCCACTTATTTTTTTTCCTGGCGCCGCGCCCGATGCCAGCCCTCGGCGGCTGCGGCGGGGCTGGGGATGAACAGGCACGGCCCCTGCGCTGGGGTCAGTGCTGCAAAAAGAGAGAGCTTTGTCGGGGTTTTGCCCCTCTATAACTGCTTTTCGTTTGTTTTTGATAAATTTGAAATCAGTTTCAACACCTCAGCACAGCACCAGGCATCTGTCCCCACTTATGCTGCTCCATCCCACAATAAACAGCGAGGAGGGCATGGGGAGGAAGTTGGTGATGCCAAATCTTCCAGAGGGACTATGAAGAGCCAGGCAGACAGAGCCCCTGCATCTCTCTAGGCTCTGTCAGTCTTGTACAAAACCTGCTCACCCAGGTCCCAGCTGCCCACCTACTACTGCCTTGAGTGTTTCCTTCTGCAGAGGCACAGATAGCACTGGGTAGGCAGTGTGACTGGGGGAATAGACAGCATTTCTCTTTGGAGATCACAACATCTTTATTTAGCTAGGAGTGGCCCAGTTGCCCTCCAGCACAAACTGCTGTTTCCAACTCCTCGGCGTGCCCAGGGCATGCACTGCTGCTCCAGCATGGAAAGACTAATCCTTGCCTTCCTTCTCATCATCCTTGGCAATGCCTTGGTCCTGGGGCAGGAACAGAAAGAAAAGGGACAGCAATGTGAGGGCAGTGCTGAGTGTCCCATACCAGGTATTTTTAGCAAACCCCACAGGGCTGGGGTGCAAGGGGGAGCCAGCCCCCAGCATGGAGCTGGAAGTGAGGTTACCTCCTCCAAGTCACTGTCAGAGCTGCTGCTGCTCCTGTCCTCTTCCCCCTCTCCCTGCTGGGATGAAGAAGGAGGGACAGGCATCACTGGGAACCCTGGCACTCTTTGCTCTTTGAGCCAGAGCCTCAATTCAGAGAACTCCTGGTCCTGTGGGTATCTAGAGCCAGGCTTGGCACCTCTGGTGCTGCTGTGGAACCACGTGTGACCATGACACCACAGAGCCCTCCAGAGCCAAGAACAAGGATTTCATGGTGTGTGCAGTGCAGGCAGCATCACTGTCCACACCAGGCAGAATCCCATTTGGAGAGAAAATGGAGGGAGAACTAACTAGGAATGTTGGGAGCAGAGAGACAGCTGTGTCTCAGTGGAAAAACCATGGACACTGTGATTTCTAGGCTGTGGACAGCACAGCTCCATCTACTACAGGTGTGGGTTTGCCATGGGTCAGACGTGGCTTCCCTTTACAGCCAGGATGGAAATGGTTCTGCAGAAAACTCCATCATTCCCCTACCTTTTCTTCTTCCTCCTTCCTTCTCTTCTGCTTCTCCTCTTTTTCTCCCTCAATTTTTTCCTTCTCCTTTTCTTCCTTCTCCTCCTTCTTATCTTTCTCCTTATCTTCCCGTCCAAACCCTACAGCAGGGCACAGAGGAGGGTTCATTGCCAGTGTGCAACATCCAGCACACGCAGACCCTGCAGGTGCCCCTGGGCCCACACCAAACACTCACATTTCAGGATTGTCGACATTTCACCAAAGCCAAGGAGCTCTGGGGCACCAGACAGTCACACCTGCAGAACAGAGAGCACCTGAAGGAGCTACCAGAGAGTGGAGGAAGGTGAGTATTTCAGGAATGAAAATGCCTCCCTGGAAAATTCAGTTTTCACAGAGGCCCTGTGTAATTCCTACCCCTCAAAACAGCAAGGAAGGAGATCAAACAATCTGTGGACTGCACAAAAACCAGAAGGACCAGACCTTGTGCCCACCCAGGCAGCCTCCTCTGCCCAGGAAAGCAGCAAGTGGAGAGTGATGGAGGCAGAGAAATCTCAGGGCAATGTGCAGGGAGATATCTTAACCTCTCACTATGAGGAGGTGCAAATTACAGAAGTATTTCAAGTTAAATGAGGAAGAAACAATAAAGAGCAGGTGTGGGGCTCCTAGGAATCCCCAGCAAAAAGAAAACCTTCCCTGAGGGACAAGGTGATGGCAGAGACAGAGATGGAGACAGCAACAAGGAGAGAAGAAGCCAAGAGCAAGGTTAAGAAAACTCCCAAGCATTGATTAGGTGCCTGAAAGGTGACAGATTAAAAGAAAGGAAAGGAAACAGCTTGCTTTGAAAATAGGAGGCCCAAACAAAGCCTAAGAAATAGCCTGGGCAGGTCAAACCCTCTCTCTCATACACAACCAGGGCAGTCAGGAGTGAGGGGATCAGGAAAGAGCAGACCCGCCCCTGCTGCAGCAGGTAATTAAGAAATAGTTTCTCTTCCAGCCAGTGATGCAGGAAGGCAGAATATTAATGCTTCCTTTTAATGGTTTTTAGCAACAAAATGACATCATCTGGTCGGTATTATTGGCCCTTTTGAAGGAGCCAGTTGCAGCCTCTGTGCCAATAACATTGATTTGTATTTTCTAGGCAGGTTTTTAAAACCCTCAGGATGCTGCAGGGGAGCAGGAAGCAGTGGGGTTTGGGGTGGCATCAGGGGAGAGGGAGTTTGGATGGGAAGGAAAGGAGTGTGGGAAGTGACTGATAGAAGATGTAATCAGTGCAAAGTTAAAATCTAATTAATAATGAACAGCAATCTAATTCATCTCCGTAATTAAGAAGTGCAACTACTAATTGAAAATAATCACATTTTAATCTGAAATCATTAAAAATAATCAAACATTAACAAAAGAAAAGGCAGCCCTGGGAAGGGGTAGGTGATGCTCTGATCCCAGATCCTGCTCACCAAAGCTGCCCCACGGCTCCCGTGGTGTTCCCAGCCCCAAATCCATGAGGGTGCCCCTGCCTTGTGCCTTCATTGCCACAGGGGAGCAGTTAGGGAAACACAAGGTACAAGATAGGTACAGATAGGGAAGGCACAGAAGTGGACATCAAACTTTGCACTAGGAGATGGGCAACCAGACCAAAGTCCAGCATCCAGGGCTGGGAGGGAATAGCTCTGCCCCAACACATGGCAAGAAATGCCTCTGTGGGGGGTTAAACCCCTTTAATTCCCCCTGGACTGCTCCCTCTGTCCCTGGGGACCAACCCTGCTGATTTCCAAGAGATGGGGGGGCTCTGACAAGCTCCTGTCCGGGGGGTGCCACCCAGCACCCTGTGCAGCCCCTGCCATGGGGGCTGGCTCCTGATGGCTGCCAATGCTCAGCTTTTTCCTATCCCATCCCATCCCAGCAGATCAAGTTTTGCCTGTTCCTCTGGAGCCTCAGCCACCTCACATCTTGCACAGGCAGGTTTGCCTGCCCCAGATGAGCTGGTTTCCTAAAGCCCAGGCAGACAAACCAGCAAAACCCAGTGATGAGCTGATGGTCTCCACAGACCAGCTGCAATTGTCCATAGCCAAGCTGGGCATGAGGTGCAGCTGGATCAGACCTCTGGCTAACAGAGCAAACCTATTTCAGGTATTCATACCCTTCTAGATGAAACCTAAATGGCCTCACCCCCCCAGGCACAACAGGCTCACAGTGAGCCCACTCCCATCTCAGCCAGGGGACTGAAGTCCTTCCCACAAAGCTCAGGCCCCCATTGCCATCCCCAAGACCACATGGAGCATGAGCTGGCCCAGGGATGGTCTTGTTGCACCCTCATTCACCCTGTGTCCTGCTCTGCTTCTCCAAAATACACAGGAGAGTCTGTAAATTCCCTGGATGGCATAAGGGAGAAAGGGAAGGGCCTTACCTAGAGCTGAAAAAGAAGTGATCTCCTCGATGCCTGGCTGGCAGCAGCCAGGGCTCTGAGTATTTGAGTGTTGTGGTCTCCTCCCCAGTCCCACTTTTGGAGCAGAAAAACTGGCTCTGCCATCCGTCATGGACAGCACATGACACCGGAAACGTGACCAGTCCCACTGGTACCCACGAGAGGCATTGCCTCCAGCACAGGCAGGAGCAGAGACCTTTTGCAAGCAAGTCAGGGCAGCTCTGGAGGCTGCAGACATCCACGGGGACCAGGGAGAGCACTGGGGACTCAGTCTGGGAATGTGCTATGGTCAGGACCCTGCTGCAAGTACAGAAAAGGGGCTTTGGGGGATGCCTGCTGTGGGTGGGAGGTGACAGGCAGCTCCACGAGGTCCAGGCAAGGCTGGACCAGGCAGAGCTCAGCACTCCCAGCTCCCTCCAATGCTTGTCCTTGCTGCTGGCTTTCACTCCAACATATCATTAAGTAAATACCTGTCAGCAGAGAGCAGTTACCAGCACGTCTAAACACTTGCATAATGTGCCTTCCCTCTAAGGCAATGCCCTCATTTCTAATAGCACCAGCACAGGATAATAACAGTAACAATAGTGTCAGAAAGGGCTTGTGTACCCAGCTAATTTGTTTTCCCCACCCAATAAAAGGAATTAGCTCTCCCCTAAGATTTGTCCCATTTAACGCCTTCAACTCTACAACAAAGTTGCTCCCACAATAATTTGACTTTAATTTACAGTAATTGCAGGGTGTGTGGAGCCCCCTCTGACAGAGTGAACCTATCTCTGGGTAACCCATGCAGGGAGCAAGCAGCTCTACAGGACTCACTTGTCCCAAAACCTGGCTATTTCTGCCCCAGACCTCCTCCACCACAGCCTGCACTGATCCCAAACCCAGAGCAAGAGTCCCATTGGCAAGTTTAGGTCAGAAATGAGGGATGGGTTTTAATGTCCAGGGCAGATAAACCCTGGAGCAGCTCAGCCAAACTGATGGCAGAATCCCTGTTGCTGCCCAGTTTGCAATCAATAGCTCTGGTGCTCTCACAGATGCTTCAGCTCACACACAAATCACTCAGGGAACTCCTGCTGCCAGCACTTGGTCTTGAGATAAAAGCTGGCAGCAATCCCATCTGTGCCAGCATGACACAGCCACCAGGTCAGTGCAGCCAGGGAATTTGGTGGAGATGTGCACATGGAGCACCCTGAAAACAGATCCAGGGAGGATCTGTTTGGTGTTGGGACCAGCACAGGCATCCAACCCACACCTCTGAGCAGCTCCTGCCACCTTAGGAGGATCCTCCCCCACAAATACCAAACTCAAACTTGTTTTTAACTGGTGACCTCATTGCTCACTCCCTGCCAGCCCCAGCTGGGCTCTCAGTCCTCTGATGCCTCCAGCATCCTCCAGTGAGAACAGCCCAGGGGACAGCCCTGCTCTCTGGACACAGGAACACAAAGCATCACCCACAGCACCAGGACCATCCTGACCTGCAGGCCAGGCTGCAGCCACCAGCACCTTCCTGCACGACAGCAGAGTGGCAGCCAGGGACACTTCTAGGTCCCAGCCCACAGACTGCACAGGCTCTGGTCTCACCCTGCAGCAGGCATAAAACTCCCCTTGAAGGAGGGAAAGCAGCCTGCCAGCCAGCACCCAAAACACCAGTGCAAGGTAACCTCATGCTGCAGTCACAGGAGACTCCCAGAAAACATGGATTAGCACAGTACAGGCCACTTTAGTCCTCTGTTTCTGTGCCAAGGAGCCTGTGACTACAGAACACCCATCCCTGCTTAGGTCACATCATCACAGACCACTCTTTATTTTGGATTCAATGTATACACCTGAGAAGGAAATGCCAGAGCCCTCCTCTTCCTGCCACGAGCTCCCCCATTCCTGCCTCTGAGTCAGGCCCTTTAATTTGTGCTGTGGGTGACCTGGGACAGGTGTCTCTTTAGTCAGGGCCACCAGTGGCAGCATAGCTGCTGCTTCTTCCAAATGAGGACAACTGCTCATCCTGCCAGAGGTTCTGCTGCTACTGACCATGCCTGTTTTAATAATGGAAAATGAATCCCCGGGAAGGTGGTTGGTAAAGCCTAGGAGCACATCCCAAAGCCCATTGGGAAGCCCAAGCCTTTTTTTATGTTTTAAACCTTTCCACAGCAGCTGCCAGGAAGCAGCTTTTACAGCTGCAACTAACAGAATCACTCCCAAGGAAAGAAAACAATTGTGGAAGGTGGTTTTTTTTTTTCCCCCTCCAAGTCACTGCCAGCATCTTGGCTGACTCTTATCTATTCTCAGCCACCTCTCACCTCCCCGAACACCACCAGAAGTGTTCAAATTACTGTCAGCTCTCATTAGGTTCACACAGAAGGCAAGGCCAAGCAGGAAGACCTCCAGACAGTTGGATGCTGAATTCTGATGAATCCTTTGGGTAGGAAGATTTCAGCAGCCGTGGATCTGTTTTTGTTGTCTGTCTATTGCAGACCTTGCACTGGCACACAAATGAAGCTGGTGCACATTTGATTATTGGCTGCTATAACAAAATCCAGGTGGGCATATGACTGAAGGAATTACTGTCTGCATGTTAAAAAAAAATCACCTCATTTCCTTTAATTATTAAACTACTCTACACTAAAGCACTGCAGGTCAGTAGAATTTATCTGCAAAAAAGCAGCTGCTGCTTCATAAAACTCCATTACCTTTATTTCTTCTCTTCTGACATTCCTGTACATTTTGGCTTTCTGGCAGGAGAAAAACTGCCTTTTTGCACTGACAGAGGAACTGGGAGCTCATCTGTGGGAGCTTTCACTCCCCAGCCTGGGTTCAGAGCACTGTTTCCTGTCATGAGAATTATCCCAGCTGTCCTGGCCCCAGAGCTGCACCCAGCTCTGCCCCAAAAAACCACAATCAAGGCTGAGGAAAAAACCCACAGTTCTTTTATTTCAGTCGTGCCCACTGCTACCTTGACAGCTTTTAACTGAAACAGTTGTCAAAACAAATCTTTTATTTAATAATGCTATTAACCAAAAGAAGAAAAAAAATACAGATTTTATTATAGTGCAGATTTTTTTTTACCCCAGACACACTCCTTTCAAGTCCAGTTTTAAGATGCCAGAGAAAGCTTTCCCTTTAGAGATCTGATCAGTCTAACCATGACTAAGGCAGGGTTTTTCCCATATATATAAAATCAGAGCATTAGCCAAAAGGTATTCTAATACAAAAAAACCACTTCTCCACTGCACAACTAGAGCAGAGGAATGTTCTAAGCCTTCAGTACAGCAGAGATGTGCAAGACCTGCTAAAACCCAGAGGATATTCAAAAGGGGATTTGAGCATCATTGTTACCAATGAGCAAGTGCAGAGGCAGGTGTGACAGTCACCTCTGATTAGCCATTATGGACTTCTTGAAATTCCATTTTAGCCGTGCATTCCTGCTCTTGTGATTCCAACAGAGGCTGCAGCCTCCCCATGGGCAGGCTCAAAAGATAAAGGAACAAAGCAGGGAACTTGCACAGCACAAAGAAACAGATACCATACATGGAGCAGCTTCTGAGGCAAATTAGGACTCCTACTAACAGAACCAAATTGCTGCTTCTCTCCCTACTTTAATATACCCCTTCCAAGAAGGAGCATTGCATTGTAGTGTTTTTCCACAGAAAGAGAAGACAAGCTGTATGTGAGTCTGTGAAACAGGCTGACATGTCAAGCTGCACTGGAAAAGGGGAATCCTCCTGCTGAATTCTCTCATTAAAGTGCCCAAACACAAATCAATCCCTTTTAGCCAGTTCTCATTTATTGCTATAAAGCCAAGTACCTGCATTCTCAGGGCCAGATCAGCATTTTCCCAGCTCATGCTGAAGCAAGCACAGTGTGAGACCATGAGAAACAGCCCCCTGGTGAGAGTCCCTGTCCCACATCCCTGAGTCAGTACAGACATCTTCAGGAAGCTGAGCTTCTCTTCAGCAACAACAGCTTGATCAGGAATCCTCTCTGCTCTATTCTAGGAACTGCAAGGTTCATAATCACAAAAATTTGCCTTTTCTTGCACCTCCTATCCAATATTCTCTTCAACACGAATGCAGAGCTATCAGGAACCCAATTATGTCTGACTTAAAAATCACACCATGATTTTAGCTAACTCTAACTAGCCAGCTGCTACTCTTCAGCACTGGAGAAGCTCTCTGGACTGTGAACACAAAGAGCTTATTAACACATACAGCAGAGAGATTTCAGTGAAAAGATACAGACAGTCCATGAAACAGAGAAGCAATCTGCACTTTAAGTCTGTCACGTTGTCCACCAGCCTGGACTATGCTAATCACATCTCTCAGTGTGCTGTAAGAGCTGTCATTGCCAGACTGCACTTAATCACCATTCTTGCAGCAGCAGTGAACAGTTCATCTTTTTCCCTTTAATAAGAGCCATTACATCATTCTCCAGCATGGAAACTACGAAGTGGAAAGGTCAAAAAGTTCTTAATTAGAAGGATTTTTATTACTGTGATAGCTCCGTTCTAGCCTCAATAAGAGAGATCTGCAGTACAGGCAATAAGAGCTGGAAGGCATCTTGGATATAGGAAGCACTGTTTGAAGCCTGTGAAAACAAAAATCAAAATACACAAATGAATAGCCATGCTACCAATCATCTCTACTCACCATATACTCATTTCAAACAGCATTGATTATTGCACAGAAAAAAACAGAAGCCTAGTGCTTTTGCTGGATTTTAAAGGCTTCCTTCTAGAAATCAATTTTATGTCAAGTTTTTGAAGGGCTTTATGCCACTAGGCAAAAAAAGCAAATGGCTTAAAGACTGCCAAACAAGATCAGTTCCAATCCAAATGCAGGATACTGTTTTCAGTGAGAGAAGAAAAGTGTTTATTTCAAAGTGAAGTATAGCATACTGTGGCAGGAAGGAAGAGCACATGAACATGAAACATCCCTTTCCTACCACACCTCAGAGCTCTGCAAGCTTGAGAACCAATTTCACAGTAAGGAAGTGCTGGGACTCTTGCATGCTAATTTCTGAACTTGTCTAAGGTTCAACTTTGGACATTTAAATCCTCAAAATCCAGACTGCTGAATTTAATGTGTCTCCTGACCCATCATAACTGTGAGCTGACACTCACTCTTCACTAAGTAACTCATCTCTTGTGCAAATCTATAGACATTTATCAAAACTTTCAAGTTATTAGACAGGTAAGCACAATTTTAGACCATGGCCTAGAGAACTTGGCATGCATAAGGATCCTAAAGTGGGAAGAAGCAGCACATCTATTTTTAAAGTATTAGCTTGAAGTTTTAACATTAGCACAACTGACCTCCAAAAACACTCCAGTGATTAAGGGATTAAGCACATCTGCTTTCTCTTTGACCTGCAGAGATCAGACATATATTATCCTGATTGAAAATTTGATCACATTTCTTCAAGCAAGATAAAGCTAAATCCTCAGTAAGTTTAAAACCACCACTGCTCCCTTAACTAGAGGAAAGCTAAGCCACAAGCTTAGCAGCCTTGTATCATGCAAATAAGAACAAAGTAACCTGCATGTGCCCAGCACAGGTGGGGTATGAACACACATCACATCTTCCAATAAACTGGGGACAAGTGGAGGATCCAGAGATGATGATACCATCTGCAGGAACACCCGAGTGCTTTGGGAAATCCACAACAGGCTCACAAACTTTATTTGCCTCTGTCTCCTTAGCACTGTGAGCATCATCAGCTCCCACCCCCACTCTGTGCCAAGCTCTCAAAAGCTCAGGATGCCACAGCTTGAGGAACTCTGGCCTAAAAGATCATTTCACAAATTAAAAAGTGCACAGGTAAACATGCAAAACCAAGAAGCACTTCATGGCAAAGATCCCAAGGCTGTTATCAAATAACCACATGCCATTCCTAAGAAGTGAGGTGTGACTCTTACCCCTGCAGTCGTTAAGCACGTTGTGAACTCTTTAGAGAAAGCTGACAGTTCTTTACACAGCATGATTGTCAGTCTGTGGAAGACAGGGAAAACACTGAAGTAAACACAGTCCTCAAGGTGAAGTTTCTTTCAGCATTCCTCTAAAAGATAAATGCCCTGTTTCTATGCTTATTAAGTTAAATTAAACCAAAATTGATATAAATGGTGTATGATGATTCTGAAATTTCCCCAATAAAATAGAGAGGGGAGACATGGGGAAATAAATAATCAAAACAGATCTTAAAGAGCACTCAGAGGACACACATCCATTCCAGAAGGAACTTGCTTTTTTTTTACTGGCAAGTGTCATTTTCTGAATTAGGAAGTACTGCCCATTTCAGACACATGCCAAGTGTCTTCTGTGCAGTAATTCTGCCATCTCACATACCAAGCATACTAAATGATTAACAAAGAGGTAATCAAGAATCACTTTTGTACAACTGTTTTGTCATGTTTTAAATCTCTGCCTACTGACTAGCATAAGCTTAAGGCAAATATTCTTCTAGGCTACACAAAGCTTTCAAGAAGGGTTTCCTCTTTCTTATCAAGAAATGCCTTTAAGCTGGAAAGAGACAGATGAGTTCTTTTGGAAGATAATCATGCCACCCATCAAAAATTCACAAATTTGCCAAATTCCCAAATTTAAACACCTATGCAGAATTCAAGAGCCCTGCATTGCATGGATTTCCAAAGAATTATTAGACTGTTTAATCAGTAATTATATGCTATCCATTTACTGAGAGATGCACTCACTGTGAAAGGGACTTGGCTCTGTCTGTGGCTGTCACCTCCTGTTTCTGGCCATAGAGAAACAAAGCTGCAGTTTTGTGAAACATTTCAATGGAGCAGGCTGTCAGTTCTGCCAGGCTTCTTATGGCAAATGCATGAATATCCTGCAAAAGTGACAAAAACTCTGCATACAACACAAAACCTAGCAGCTTCTATTGTTGAAAACAAGTCAATCACACAACATACTATCACTGCCCTTTCAGACCTCAGAACCCACACAAAAATAGAAACCCATAAACCCTGTGAGTCACAACTGTAACTCAGCAGCCAGATAAACACTCTGCAGGCAGATATTCTTTTCCTTGATTACTCAGTTACCTCTACTGATTTCTTAGCATCCTGGTCACCATCTCTGGATTCTACCTCTTGGTTTTCTTCACTTTCTTTTTCTTCACTTTCTTTTTCTTCTTTAGGAAGACTGCTGTTGAATTGTGCTATCCATTCATGAGCAGATGTCCTCACCTGTAGCAAGATGTGCCATAATATTAAATGACTAGAATGAAGCCCCCCTGCACACCACAACACACTGGAGTATTGGATCTCTCCAGAGGTAAGAAGCAGCTACAACTCCTTCTGAGCTTCTGAGAAGAACCAGGACAAATGATCCCAGTGCCTTCAGGATTTTGCAGAAGTTTGGCTGCACTGATGTAGCTCAGGGCAGTTGTTTCTCTAGCACCATGGGCTGGAGTTTACCAACAAGACCAGACTATCAGAGGTGCTTTAAAAACATGTCTGCAGAATGCTGCTGCCACTTGGTGGATCTGAAGGGTAGTGAAATGATGGCAAAAGTGATTCTTCCTCATACCAGCTCCTGAACACAGTAAAACCAGGTGCTTTGTACCAAGAGGAGGCCTTCAGTTCATGACTGTAGGTTTTTTCACCATGGTGGCTGAAGGCTCACATGATTCTACCCCATGAAGTTAAAGGCTCATCTCCTTTGCCTACTATTGCC
This sequence comes from Trochalopteron elliotii, assembly GCA_024734555.1. Classification (NCBI taxonomy): domain Eukaryota; kingdom Metazoa; phylum Chordata; class Aves; order Passeriformes; family Leiothrichidae; genus Trochalopteron; species Trochalopteron elliotii. The sequence goes on from JANPWX010000095.1 coordinate 1,541,469, forward strand.
AAAAGATCTAAAATATGGCTTGTTTTTGTGCATTTGGTATTTTCACAAGCAAAGCAGGTGAAGAGAAGCCCTTCCTGTGAGGAAACTCTCCAGCTTTTAGAATATGGAAAATAACTCACCGTGATCACTTTGTCTGGCTTGGAGGAGATGTGCAATTCTGAAAACAACTCTGTCACTTCTTTGGTGAACTCCTCGTCTCCTAAAGGACAGGAAAGGTTAAAGAATCCACACAAAGGACAGATTCAGGAATAAGCAGCACTTCAATGCACAACTAGTTCTGCACAAGTCTGTCAACTGTTTCCTTTATTTCTCTTTGAATCATCACCTCAGGCAAGAACGCATCAAACCCAGCCTTTTCAAATACAATTTCTAAGGTAAGTTCTGCAAAGGTGGAGACATCAGTGCCTGAAGGTTAGTTCTTGCTTTCCCAATTCTGGTTTTGTAGCTAACTCCTTTTTTTTTTTTTTTTTTTACAGGCAGCCTTTTATAACACACTAACTTGCACATCACCTTGGAGAGTCTGAAATATCACTTAGAGCCTATGGTTCTCCTATTATATATGGCACAGCAGATGTGAGATCCATTATGTGCAAATATAAAAGATACATTAAATGTTGAATGGTAACAAGTGCAGGTGTGTAAGCCCTCCCTGATGAGCATTTAGGTAAAAGCAATGCAAGAAATTTACATTTAAATCCATGTAATTCTCAAGAATCAGGGCTCTTGTGTGCAAAGGTACCTCTGAATCTTTTGCTGTGTGGCTAACTCTCATTTAAAAAACAAATAAAAAGGCTTTTTGCTCTCCCACATGTTGGACAACTCTGTTCACAGTTTTCCCTTCCTGGTCAAGGAAACACATTCTGTCTCTGAATTAGCATCTTGGCTCAGGGTCAGTTGTATGAACTGCCCATGAGTCAAACAGCACTAACCCTGCCCTGGCAAGAAATCATTCCTGCTGCAGAATTACTGCACAGCTTCTCAGAGATGAAGGGTGTTGCTACCTATCATGCCCCTGGGCAGAGATGGCTTTAGGGTTAAACATCCAGCTAAAGAATAACTTAAATTTGGCATCATGCCCAATGCTCCTGATCAGGGCTGGCTGGTTCTGCACTGAGGACCAGCTTCTCTTCTCAGAACCTGTGGCTCTCTTACCCTTCTTTTCTTCCTCTTCTTCTTCAAAGAATTCGGGTAAAGAAAATGCTTCTTTGAGTTGTTCCATCTCCTCCTTCAGTGTGTCCAACTCCTCTCCAGAGAGGGCATTCAGAACTGCTTTCACCTGGTCAGGGGCAGCACAGTCAAAGAGAGAATCAATAAATCCATCCAACAGGATGGAAAATGCAGGCCAAGGCAGCAAACCAGTGGGTGTGAGGAAAGCAGCTTGTGAAAAGTTGGAGACCTGCAGGAACTGAGGTTGGCTGGGGTAAAGGGAATGGCTTTAGGAGCTGAGGACAGGACAAACTGCTCCCAAGGTAAACACCAGATCCTAATGCAAGGATCAAAGTGAAGTTCTGTAATCGTTTTACACCAAGTTCTGAGTACTTGATTTTACATGCATATACATATATTTCTAATCTTTTTTTCCCCTGCTCAGCTGAACTCAAAATAGAAAGCAAAATGCTCAAGGCCATTACCTTTGATTCACTCTCTCTGGAAAGCATCTCTAAGGCCTCCAGATGCGAAAGACCCTGAAACTCATCAAACAGTAACCCATAATGGGCTTTCTTCTCAGTAGCCATGGTAACCTCGGTAGCTGTCTGCTGCTCTTCTTTCTCCTTTGCCTCTCGTAAGACCTGCAAAAGAAAAGCAGAGGCCTCGTGACAGTGCCAGGAGATAGAGAATACAGGAGGAGAAGGCTTTTGGCTCAATAGCAAAAATGGTTGCTTAATGACAGGACCACAAAAGAAGGGAGAAGAGATGAGAGAAACCAATGAGGTGCTGATTGGGAGCTGCAGTACCTGAGATAACGTAGAGGTTCTGTTTATGAGGCCCTTTGTTTTTTTGAATCCAGGGTCTCCCTCAGCTATTACATCCATTGTCTTTTTCCCGATGAATTCCAAGGCATCCAGACCTCCACTAATAACACTTTTACCCTAGGAATCAGATTTGGATAAAGACAGCACATAAAACTCAGAGAAGATTACACAATGGAAGAAATTGAATTGGGAGGGTTTTATCAGCAATCCTACGCTGGGCACTCGCATAAAGCCAAATTGTTCTTGTCACCCTAAAATTCGACCCTAATCATCACAAAGAGAGCAACAGGACATGGAAAAAGCCACAACACATGATAATGTGATAACCCAATAGCTTATTACAGCACCCAGACACCTGTAGCAATCTGATATATTCTTAGAAAAACATTTTTTTTAGTTTGTGAACAAGCTGGTTCTCAGCACATTACAGTACTCAGTTCTCATCCTTCCAATGAGTAAACACCAGACCTGTGGATTTTGACTGCTAACTTTTCTTTGAGCCTTAAAAGCAGAAACAGAAGCCAGCTTTCCATCTGCAGCTCTTTCAGATTCCCAGGCAAATTGACAAGACAGCAGATCACAAAAGCAGTTTCTAAGGGTAATGGCTTCCTTTGAAGTGCATTTCTGATGGTCACAGGAGCAAGCTGATTTCCAAGCCAATTGGGCTAGTTTCACATAGGTTTTTGAAGAGGAGAATGGATTTCATCTCTAGTTCTGTGGAAATCAGTGGAAATACTCCAGGAATGAGTCTGACCCTGCATTTAGCTGACTACTCCAAAGGAAAGGCAGAGATGACAGAGCACAGAGATGACATGCACAGAAATGCATGCTCTGCACAATGCACCATTAGGATTTTTTTGTTACGTACCAACATTCAATGCATAACTATCAAAATTCAAGACATCTTTCACATTAGGTGCCAGTTAGAAGCAAGGCCCAGGACAAGGGTTGTCTGAGGGTTAGAAGAGTTTATCACCGTGCATCCCACAAATGTCAAAATTAAGTTTCCTCTTACAATGTTTCTCATGAAAGGCCAAAACATCAAAGCTCCCTTAAACCCATTTTCTCCTGCATTCCCAACTCACTCACTGTGCTTTGGACAGCAGTAGAGATGGTTGATAAAACTTCAAGAGCCCCAGCAATAGGGAAGGAGCTGCCATCATCAGCTGCATCAGTATTGCTGGCAGCAGGATCCTCACTTCCTGCATCAGAAGGCAGAAAATTAACTTCCTGACTTCCAAAAAAAAAAAGATCCTGTCAGCCACAGAGTGGAGAAAATCAACAGACACCAAATATCAGCTAGGAGCAAGCCTACAATTCAGATTATTTTCCTCTCTACTTTTCAGAGCTAACAGAACTAAGCAAGAGAGTATTATTTTAACGATTTTATTATCAATATATTATTTTAATGATTCTTATTATCTCTAAGTGCAAGGTGCAGAGTAAGGTGATGTTATTTGGAGGCTGATTATGTTATGAAAAACATTTCAGGGTTGTTCTTATGCAGTACAAAACTGACCTCTTGTAGCATCTTTGGACTCTGATGAGATTTCACTAGGACTGGGGATCCCAAGGGTTGTTTCTGCTTTTTCTATGACATTTGAAATACCTTGACCTAGAGAAGACAGAAATCAGAACAGAAACAGAATTAGAGCTGCATATTCCTTTTTATTATTCTGGATTCCTTCTGTTCAAAACAGTTTAACCAGCACTAAAAACTCCCTCTATCCACCTCACCTACCAATGTAATGAAACAAGGTTTCATCTTAGCTTTTAAATAAAGTTGTAAAGACTGACAGAATACCAGTTTAAAATACCAGGTGAAAATTACACAAACGCCTTAAAAACTTGAAAGTAATTCTGTCTGTGCACACCTCCTTAATCTGCTGTACCTTTTGGTACAAGCTTTTCCCATTACTTGAACAATTCTCTTGACATTTTTCCAATAATGGCTGCTATAACTGAAATCCCCTTCTCTAGAAACAAGTTCCAAAGCACCAGCTTGAGACACAAAGCATGATTAAAATATTTATCAAATACCAGAAAGAGCCTTACCTACAGTAGCTACGGTAGCAGAGGCAGTTGACAGAAGAGATTTCCCCCAGCTTCCCCAGTAGCCCCACCCTGTCTGAACTGCAGGAGGATCTGAGACCTTTAATGAAGAAAAACAGAAGACTGATGCAGGCATTATGGTGAGGAAAGGAACACAAGCAGTCTGTGACACGTGACTGTTGTGCAGCGTTTTCATTTCAGAGAACAGCAACATGAATTTTTCAGAAAGGAATGGGGCTTATGCTCAGAATCCACCTGTGCTCAAAGCCATGAAATGTGAAGTCACATCTTTCCAAGCAAGCACAGGAACATACCTTGACAGTTTCACCTGCAGGCTTTTCTGTGGCAGCAGGCTGGCTTGGGGGCTTGGGTTCAGGTCTTTTCCGAGTCACAGGCACAGTCTCTTGTTCTTTTCCTTCGTTGCTCTCAGAGCAGCCAAGTTCCTCTGTCTTCTGTTCATTTTCAGCTTTGGAAGAGGTTTCATCTCTCAGATTTTCACCACTGTCTTCCTCAGACATGACTACGAACATCCATAGAAAGCAAAGCAAATAAAATAATCACTTCCTTGCACTTTGACATTAGGTCAAGAGCATCACGTTGGTGTTATAAATAACTGAACACAACAATGTTGCCACACATACCCACATGTGTGTACAACGAATTATGTCTGACTAGAAGAAATGTCATATTTGGAAGTTTAAAGTCCCACAGGGACACGTGGCTTTATCTAACTAACACACCCTCTCCACAGGGAAAAAAACCAGTCTGCTAACTCAGAAAAACAAATGAAAGTACAAAAGGGCCTCAGATAACGAAATCCATTACATGTTCCACCAAAATAAAAGTGAAAACAAACCGCTTGGGATGGCTGGTTGGTGGAGTGTAGGAGACAAATGGGGACAGCTGTCAGAGAGCTGAGCAGGCAGGGAGGCAGCAACTGGGTCACTCCTGTACCTGGGGATGAGCACTGCAGGGCATGGACACCCCCCAAGAGCTGCGATGAGCTCCAGCTGCCACAGCAGCACCGCGGGCCGGGGATGGGGAGCCCATGAGCGGGGCTGTCACTGCTCTCGGGGCCCACGAGTCACCCGTCCGGGCGCCTCCGGCAGCAGCTGCGGGCGAAGTGACTTGCAGGGCCAGGCAGGGACAAGCCGTGAAGAACCCCAGGGCCCCCGGGATCACACTGCGGTGACGCCGTGTCCCCGGCCAGCCGCTCACTGATGCAATCGGGGCAGCTGCCCCCGCCACGGGGCAGCGATGGCCTCAAGCGAAGGAAAGCGACAGCTCCGGGTGTGGGCTGGGGACCCTCACCCCATCTGCCCACGACCCTCCACAGCGACTGCAGCGACCGGCTGCAGCCCGGCTCAGCCCCGGCACCCTCCGCAGCCCTGGAGGCCTCCCTGTGCGTCCGCTTCCCCGGGAGACCCCCCCAAAGCCCATAACCCCCACACGAGGCTGCCCCATATGGCACCCCAACTCCCCTAAATCTCCCCGTGGGGCTCCTTCGCAGAAAGAGCCCTCCAGGTGCCCACACCACCCCTCCACGGTGCCGCCTGCCCCACAGGCCCGCGGGCCCCCAAAGCGCGTCTCCCCGCGGGGCTCGCTGTGCCCCGCAGAGACCCCGGACC
>JANPWX010000095.1:1547497-1573474 GCA_024734555.1 Trochalopteron elliotii
GGGCGGCGGGGCCGGCGGCGGCGGTGGAGCGCTGCGGGCCGGGCCAAGCCAAGCCGGGCACCCTCGTCCCGGTGAGAGCGGCGGTACCGCCAGGTTCACCTGGCAAGGTCGTGGTCGGGGGGCAGCGGCGGAAGGGGAGGCCGCGGACCCATGTCCCGCCTCGCTGTTTTGGCGTGTAAATAGGGGCAGTAGGGAGGGCAGCGAAGGTGGTGGAGGGCCTCGAGGGGAAGCGACATGAGGAGCGGCTGAGGTCACTTGGTCAGGCTGCAGAGTTCATCGGGGTCTGCAGCTCCTCCTGAGGGGCAGCGGAGGGACAGCCCCGAGCTCTGCCCTGTGTGACAGTGACAGCACCCAGGGAAGGGCTGGAGCTGTGTCAGGGCTGGTTTAGGCTGGAGATCAGGGAAAGGTTCTTCCCCCAGAGGGTGCTGGGCACTGCCCAGGCTCCCCAGGGAACGGGCACGGCCGAGGCTGCCAGAGCTCCAGGGGCATTTGGACAGCGCTCTCCAGCACGGGGTGGGATATTTGGAGTGTCCTGAGCAGGGCCAGGAGTTTGACTGGATGATCCTTGTGGTTTTCTTCCAGCTCAGAATATTCTGTGTTTCTGGCATGACGTCATTCGTGCCCCAGTGACACAAGCCCGCCCGGTGCCCTCGGCTGCGGTGTGGTCGTGTCGCATGTCGTGTGTCCCACTGCCACCACCAGCCCAGCGGCAGCAGCTTTCCCACAAGGGAGCTTGGAGCATGCCGGGGCTGTGAGGACAGGGTAACGTTAAGTGAAACTTTGTGCCTGATCGTTTTTAGCTGACAGGGAAAAAAGCCCTGTTTTGGTGCACAGCCGATGCCGTGCCGTGGCGAGTTAGCTCGTGACAGGTTCCAGGCAGCCAAGGGATAAACGCAGCAAAACACCGTGTCCTGTCAGGCAGCCAGGGGATGTGCACAGGAAAACAGCAAATCCCATCAGGCAGCCTCGCCAGCGAGGCTGGCCCTGGGGTATTGTCGATTTGCCCCTTAGGTTGGTTTTGGGGCCGTGGGTGCTGCCACTCTGCTGCAGAGCTTTAGCTGGTGCCAGCAGAAGGTGAGCCCTCCTTGCAGCCTTTCTTATTCTGGGAGCACTCAGAATGGCTCTTGTTCATAAACTTCCCAAGAGTTCCTGTCTGCAGGGCTCTGCCAAAGGCGTCTCCCTGGTTTGACAGAGGGTCAGGGAGAGGCTTGCAAATGGTATTTCTGCAAGATTATCAGCAGCCTGTGCTCTGTCAGGTGTGTGTGGGTTTATTGCCTCACGTTACTCCAGGTATGAAGTGATGTTATAAGCAGTGAGTGTAAAACCATATAACTTGCAACCTCTTGGGCCCCAATTTTGCAGTGCCATATAAATGTGTGTAATTTTAAGTACTATCAGTGCTTCCACTGACTTCAGTGGGACTTCTTAGAGGGCTCTAAGTTAGACACAAATACACTTCTTCAGGGTAGGAGCCAAGGATGACTCATACAAGCACATGCATCACGGATTTTTATCTTTCCACTGCTATTTGTTGCTGCAGCTTATGGTTTAATAAAGGTTGAATGTGTTGAGCTCAGCTTCAGGTTCAGTTGTAAAATAACCAGTTTCTATTCTGGCACATTTCATCTTGATTGAGCTTAACACTTTGTTGAAGAATTGTGATGTTGGCACTGATCACGCTTTATCCTTTTTGGGTCCCTTTATCAGCTCCAGCAGCTGTTTTGCATAAGTGCAGTGGATGAAGAATATGGATTTTGCAAATGATTTTATTGTTCCCAGCACTCGGCAGTGAGAGATCATTGTCTGCTTAGCAATAATGGCTTTTCCAAAAGACAAACAATTTCTAATAAATCAGACCTCGAAGAATTTAATAGTAAAATTAAATGACCCATCACCAATGGTTTATGCATTATGCAGGCTCAGTGCAAGTATAGTGGAGAGCATATGCAATTACTGAAGATAATTATTCTTACGAGGGAAAATGTTGCTGAGTATTTCTTGTGTTAAATAAATGAGTGAGATTCCTAATGTCATTTAGGAGAAACGTCACAGACGCTTGGAAGCCTTAACAATTCAGATTTAATAATTTAAAATGACAATAGCACAGGCAAAGTACAAGAGGCACTGGGATTATTCTCTAATAAATCTAAAGTATCTGTTGGGAGGTTATTGTTTTAGAAGACTGGGAGTTATTATGTGCCTGTGATTCAAGGGTGAAGATGAGGGTTTGTGTTTGCTGCAGAACTGTCATCAGTTTTAACTGCATCAGGTGCTGTGAAGTCAAGTCTGATGCATGCAAAAGTGCATTTTTAGCTGGAGGCAGCTGGGTCATAGGATAATGTCTGCTGGAGGTCTGAGACCACAGCACCTTGCTTGCCACCACAAGCTATGACAGTCCTTTAAAGCAACCCAAATGTCAGTGGTCCACAAACCACTACCAGTCCGCAGTCTGTCTGTGTGGGGTCTGCATAAGGTTGCCAAAACAAGCAGGTCAGTGTCAGCAACCTTCTGCAGGCTCTGAAACACTCTGAAAATACCAGAGGTCTGAAAACGGAAGGTTAAAACCACTCCCTAAAACAGAAGAATAGTTGTTGATCAACAGCAGCCTCAGTATTTATTTTTTTTTCAGACCTGTGCTATTGCTGTGGAATGGATGCTCTTCTTCAGAGGCAGCAGGACTCAGTAGCACTTTCCCTAAAGTGTAGCTGGTGAAAAACAGGAATGAAAGAGGCCTTGGTAGTGGTTTTAACTGTTTAGCTGTGGGAAAGTAGCTTCTCCAGCACAATGGTATAATTGAGTTCTCTGCACTAGTCTCATCTTAAATGAAAGGACAAGAGGCGTGATAGAAAACAGAGTGGGGCCAATGATTAAAAAAAAGAAAAGAAGAAGGCAGATGAAGAGATTGTTTCTTTACAGAGAAACAAGTAGGGAGCTTGTTTTCCAGTTTCTCTTGCAGCATTCAGTGGGTGAGTTGGTTAGTCAAGCTTGAAGGAGAGTTGGGCACAGCTGTCTTCTTTGCCTTCTTTGTTAAACTGTTTTTGGCAATAGCCACCACAGAAATGGAAATGGGTCAGATAACACATTTCTCATCAGATGTCAAGTCTGGAATCTGGTTTGATCTTCGACAAATTAACTTTTCTCTGAAAAAAAATCCCAATCTGGATTGCATCAGCAGAATTCCCCCTTTTGAATATGCTTAGTTTGTCTCTGATGAAAGGCAATGACTAGAAATCACCTTTATGTTTGTTACATTATTTTTCAGAAGTGCTTTAGGTAGTGTTAACTGGTAATTCTAGAAGGAGGAAAAGTGTCTGTCTGCATTATTTATTAAGTAAATGGGTCCTTTTGTAATGTGGTATTTATGAAATTCCTTTCCACTAACATCTGTTATTTGTAGAAGAAAAGGTGATAAATTTGAAGTCACGCAGTCAGTGGTATGAAGTGAGATATTTTTTAGGATAACATTTGAGCTTGTGGTTTCTGTACTTCGTAAATGTTTTTTTAAGGCTCTGGAGCAGTCTGGATGGAATCATAACTTCAGGGAAGTCATATTGGATTAGAAATCTTCTTGAATCAGGCTTCCAGGAAAATTGATTACAGTTTGTCTCTTATCAGTGTCATCTCATTTTGTTACAAGTTGGTTTTATTTTGGCTTATGTGGAAAAGACAGAAAATTAAAGGCTGTATCCTAATGTCTTAAAGTATCTTTTGTGCACATTAATTTGAAGAGTATCTGTCCCTAGACAAAACAATTTTTCACATTGCTATGAAGTTTGGGTAGAGAAGACAGTGAAGAATATATAACTGCTGAGATGAAGCAGCATAAACTAAAAGATTTTCAACAGGAGCTTGTTGAACAAGCAAGAATAGCAGGAAGCAGAGTTAGAAAATGCAGCAGCAGCCAGAGATACTGTAAAAAAGGAAGTATGTGTAGACATCAGTGTCCTGATGTTCAGAAAGGGACTTCCCCTTCTGGCTGTAGATAACAACCAGGAGACTTTTCCCAAGTAAATAAATCTTATTATATAGTATTTACTCATCTAATACCAGTTCTGCCCCTAAAATCAAGTAAGTAGATGTAAATGCTAAAAATAAGATGTGTGTGTGTGTGTGTGCTTTGGTTTTTCTCTGGATGGTAGATGATAGACTGGCTTTAGAAAGCCAGGGCTTAAAAGCACTTTGATATTGGTGGAGAGGGAGGCAGAAATTACATCCTCTTTCTTGCTTTTCTTCCTCTATTAAGAAAGCACTTTTTCTCTGGTAACAAATGCAGAATCCACTTTTAAAGATAATTGTGCATTTCGAGTACTCTGAACAATTTGTTCTTTTTCTAAAACCTTTTTCCCCTTAATGATTATTGTTCCAGAGATTATTTATTTGGTTGGGAAGATGAACATCTAGTGGACTGGAGGTTGTGCTAATGCCTTCTTACCCTCATTTTATACTGTGTTCTGAGCAAAGCTCTGATTTGGAACCTCTCAGCTGACAATTTATATTATGCTAATAGAAATCTGTTTACTGGAAATTAAATTTGAATACATGGTAACCTTGCTGTCATTAATAAACTTACTGCTTTTTTTTTTTTTTCAGTTTTACTTCCAGTTTCCACTTCAAATATTGATGGTGCTGAAAGTGCATTTGGATCCCAGACATTTTCCATTGCAGAACAAATCAAGAGCCTCCTCTCCTATCTCAGTGCAATGCAGACAGCTTAATATCATATGACCTCATTTCTCCAAATTAAATGAAAGAGGAATTTTCCCCAGCTTTCCATGAAGCTCAGCTATTGCCTGTTAATTTTGACTGTTAGTGCTGATCTTTCAGTTGGATTCACAGTGGAAAATGTAGCTTTTAACAGGACAGTTGCTTTTGGGTCTTTCAATGCATCACTTCATGCAGTGTCTCAAGCTTTAATAAGTTCTCCAGCACACCATGATATCATAGCCAAAGAGGGGACCAGTATTTTAATTGAATGTAAACTGAACATCAGCCAGTATGAACATATCCTTTGGTATAACTCCAGAGGACACCTGCTTGAACAGAAAGATGAAGGTGAGTTTTCCTGCTGTTTTCTATCCATCATTATTCCCCTTTTAAACAGTATGGGAAAACCCCTGGGACTTTATTACAAATTTTCTCTTCCTGTACTCCCGTTCTTACAATTGAGGGATAAGGAGAGAGCAAAACAAATCCTCTGCCCTCTGAAATGTTGCATGGAAATTACACCTGAGTACTTCTGTTCCAGCCCATCCATCCTGCTTTGGTGCCCCACAGAATGACCTTGTTCAAAAGTTATCCCAGTATTCCATACAGAACAAATGAGTCTTCATCTTACTTGATACTAACTGATGCTTTTATTTATTATTGTTCTTGTTTAAATAATATTTTTCCAAATGCATGAATTAAACACAATTCTCCACAACTTGCGACCTTTTGAGCTGGCAGTTGGTGATTTAATTTTGTTACAGGACATTTTAAAACATATTTAGTACATTTATTTTTTTGGTTTATGCACCAGTGAGAGTGGTAACACAGTGTGTAATGGCCAGTGATGGAATTAATGCTATTTAACCCTTTCGAACTGAAGGGGAATATCTTTTCCTAGCTGTTGGCTCTTATAGTTTTATCCCTGCAGCTTTTAATTTTAAAAAATGTTTTAGAGATGCATGTGTTTTTCTCTATTAGTATTAATGAAGGTCATGGAACTAATTGATAGGATCTTTTTGGAGGCCATCTTTCTGCCTTAAGTATTCAGTAACCTTTTTGTAGTTATAATGCCATCTGGAGATTAGTTCAAAGTAGAGTAATTAGAAGCATAAGTTATGAAAACAGTTCAAAGCAGAGTAATTAGAAGAAATGAGTTATGAAAACAGTTTTCCCCCTAAGTTATAAATGCACAGCAAATGCTGTATAAAGCTTCTTGTATTGATTTCTTTTTACTTGGGTTTTGCATGTCAGCACTGCATGCTCAGCAGAAAACTGTCTCGAGAAAATTTTGGGTTCTTTCGCCAACAGAGCCATTTACAGACTGATCTTTTTCATGGGTCACTTGACTTTTGACTGAATGTATGGAAAATTAGACTTTATAGAGGACAGTCTTTTAACATAGGGTAAGAAGCCCTAGTTAAGAATTAGGATCCCTGTCAGAAAGAACCAGCAGGCCAGAAGCGTGCTGGAAAAGTGCAGATGAGAGAAGGAAGTAAAAGCAGTGTAGCAAGCATGCAGAATAATTTACCATTAAGCAGTAGGATGGGTAAGTGGGTTATGGCTTTCTGTGTCACAAGCATGGAAAGGTCATTTCAGTCCTTGGTGTGCTGTTACTATGCTAGAAGTGGACTTCTCACTGCCAAGTTTTGACTCCTGTTCATGTTTACCCTGGGATTTTTGTTTCATGAGCTCACTTTATTCCTTACCCCTCTGCAGGTGACCGGTGGAGGATCGCCGATAACTCCCTCAACATCACAAAGGTCAGCTTTGCTGACCGGGGCCGGTACACGTGTGCAGGCATTAATCCTAACGAGACCTTGTACTACACAGTCACCCTGAGGGTTACCTTCACCTCAGGGGACATGAGCATCTACTACATGATCGTGTGCCTGGTTGCCTTTGCCATCACCCTCATTTTGAACATCACCCGCCTGTGCATGATGAGCAGCCACCTCCGCAAGACGGAGAAGGCCATCAACGAGTTCTTCCGCACGGAAGGGGCCGAGAAGCTGCAGAAGGCTTTCGAGATCGCCAAGCGCATCCCCATCATCACCTCCGCCAAAACCCTCGAGCTGGCCAAAGTCACTCAGTTCAAGACCATGGAGTTCGCTCGCTACATCGAGGAGCTGGCCAGGAGCATTCCCCTCCCGCCCCTGATCCTTAACTGCAGGGCCTTCATGGAGGAGATCTTCGAGGCCGTGCGGGTGGAGGACCCCGACGAGGTGGGGAAGGAGGAGAAGCCGCCCCCCGGGTGCGGGGCCCAGCCCACGCTGTTCCCTGGGAAGGCGGAGATGAAGCGCAGCCACTCCCCGGCCGGCGACTCTGACGATGGCTCCCTGAGCGAGCAGGGCCAGGAGATCATCGCCGTGCAGGTGTCCGTCCACCCCCAGGCACAAGGGCAGGGCATCGACACCGTGTCCCACGGCAGCTGCCACTCCGTGCCTGCTGAGGAGGGCACCTGCTGAGCCCGGTGATGCGCAGAGGGGCGAGGGGAGCTCGGGTGATCCAAGGGTACTTGTGAGAAAAGGGTCTGCAAACGAGCTGCCTCAGTCCCATGTCCCATTTTCCAAATTGCAAGGTGCCAGAGCTAGTCCTGAAGTGTGTATTTTGTGTCAGTGTTGATTTTACAATTCCAGTCTCCTAGAAAAGGCCGTTTGGAACATTGTGCGGGGGCTTTTCTTTCTAAAGCAGGCTTGCTGTATTTAAAATAGTAACAAAACAGCAATTCTTTGTCCTTGGCTCCTTGGTAGCTTTTGGTACTTCAGATCTGTGTGAGAAGTGACCAAGCTGAGCAGTACAACTTGCAATAAGAACTTCTCCTTTGTGAGCTCCTTCTTTCTTCACGAAGTTGAGCTGAAATTCCTTTGAGTCAGTGTTGTTGTCCTGATGAATTGAGTTCTGTGCTCTTTTTGAGTTGCCCCTTGGTGCGTGTAGTCCATCAGAACCACAGTGAGCTTGAACAAATCTGTTTTGTGTCACGTGCTTCTGTGTTGCTCTCAAAATGTACTGTACTTAGGAAAAGAATAGTGCCAGGATCTGCTGCTACATTAAATGAATTGTTGTAGTTTCAAAGCAGCTTAGAGAACAACCAGGAGGTCTCAGTTTTCTGTGCATCTGCAGGAAACTTGTGTATATTCTAAAAGCTTGTTGCTTAAACTTGGTGCTGATTTCCAAAGCGCCTTACCCTGGTCCTGTCCCACAGAATGGAGCAGTGACAGCACTGCTGGCACTGCCTGGCTTTTCATTTTGCTGATTTCACTCACTATAGAAAATCCAAAGTTTTATATTGTATTTGATGTTGTGGTGAGAAAGGGATGACAGTAATCACATAGTGGCAAAACTAATAAGTGAATTTATCGTCTCCAGACAGGTGTCTCAGGCACACCTTCCTGAACAGCATTATAATAAAGCAGGTGAGAAGTAGTGACACTGAGAAGCTCTGCTCTGGCTGGTCCTGTCAGAAGGCAGTGGCAGGGAGAGTGGGGGGCTGGCTGAGCTGTTTGCCAGCTGCTGTTTGCAGGAGGGGAGTGACTCACTGACAGAGCCCAGAGCCCAGCCTCATGTGCTGCAGAGGTGGCAGAAGGGAGAGCTGCAGCTGCTGACATATGTACACACACAAGTGCTTCTCCAAGGATCTCCCACCTGGCTTCCTCAGCTGTAGAGATCCAGCCTCCAGCAATCAGAGTGCAGACAAGAATCTACTTTCTTCTTCCACTCTTTGGTGCTGTTTTTTTTTTACTCCTTAACATTTGTAAGTTGTATCACTTGAATAGCATTTTTTATCCTGTTGAGATTTAGTAGATGTAAAGCTTGTAAGCACTCCACAAATTAATTTCTTACAACTACTGGAAGCATATTGCCATATAATTTTAACAGCTTGGCAACAGGAGCGCCATTTAATTTCACACAACTCTTTTTTCTTTCCTTACTATTACAGAAATGTCAGTTGAACAAGTGATTCTGGAGGGCTGCTCAGGATTCTTAAGAGGATTTGATGTTACATTTACATGAGTAGAGGTGGAAAACAAGCAGGCACAGTGATGGTAGCAGGGTGGGGCTGTCTGTGGTAATACATACTCAGATCTAAGGGGCTGAACAAATGTAGTTACCATATCAGAGAGAGGGAAATGACATAATCTATTACCATTTTAAACTACCTTCTGGGGAAATTCCTGCAGTCAGCCACCAGTTAAATCACCCTAGTTGCCTTTGGCCTGTCAGGTAAGAGTGGTGTTAGTCTGGAGGGAAATTGCTAGCCTTTATAACAGTAACATTCCCACCAGCTTGGTGCCATTCCCAAGACTGTAGCAAACTTTGTCTGCTTCAGGGGAAAAAAGCCTTCTATACACACTTTGAATAGCTGCCTCAACAGTGACTTCTTTTTTTGCTTCCATAGTTTGATGGCACTTTATGTCCAGGTGAATAGTTTGTATAGTTTTGTATAACCCATCTGGTTTCTTTTTAAGTTTTTTGAGGTTATCAGTGTTAAAAGATACTCTGTGGATAAATATCTATTTCTCATAGAAGAAGGAAGCTGCTGGCTTCACATCTGTGCTCCAATGGGTTCTGCAGGTTTGTTGCACACATGTGAGGGGAGATTTGGGAGTTTGCACCCTTTCGGATGCACTGGTCAAAAGAGTTTTAGGCTACAAGAGAGAATGATGTGTTTCAATCTCCTTTGTGCCACAGGCTGTCAGAATGTACCTGCACCTGCCTTATAAACAGCTCTCCTTGCTTCTGTGGAACTGCTGCATGATATGCAATGTATGGACGTGTTACCCCTAAACACACACACCGTGAGAGATGCCACTACAAAATCTAAACTGTTTAATTGCTTCCTAGGAAGCAGTTATGATTGACAGATGTCACATCAGAAGTGGCAGCAGAATGACACTGGAGGTGTGTCAGATGGGTGTCAGGGGAGCAGTTTTGTGGCTGATTTGATCTTTTTTGATTTATATACTTTATTTACGTAGCTCCGAGTTCTTACTGAGCACAGTTACCTGGTGTCTTTATACATCCTATTGCTGGTTGAGAGGAAAGAGTGACCGTGCATAAAGGTCCTCAGAAATGCAGTTGCAGTGTCAACTGCTGGATAGCAAAGCTGAGAGTTTTCCTGAATTACAACAGTATTTTGTTCCTTAAATTAATTTCGTTCCTGGGAAGGAGGTTGTTTTGTAAGGATTTCAGTGTATTGGGAGTACCTCCTGAATGTAAGAACTGATCCTACTCCCACTGAATTCAATTAGAGAGGATTTGGACCTCTGTGTATTTTACAGGATTTTTTTATGCATCTGAAAGCAAGGACGATGGTGATGTTAAATGGTAAAAGTGATTTCCAGAGAATGAATTTTGACACCAGTTTCCAAACAATTTGTGAACTATTCTTGTTACCCTGAGAGTAGATGTGTGCACTTAATGGCTTTGATGAATCTAATTGAGCATTAACATTGAAAGTGTCTCTCTCTTAACTTTTTGTAGGATGAGGAGAATCTACAGTGGTTTCCTTGCTTTAAGCTAATGTCTCTGACAATCACCAGGCTATTCTATCTCTTCTTTGTGACTTATTTTAAAAAATACAAAATCTACTTGTTATCCAAGAGTACCCTAAAACTAACTTTGTAGTGATTATTTGTATTACCTGGATTGTAATGTAACTGTTTAATGTAACCACGTAGGATTTCATACTTTCATAAAATGAATTGGTAGATTTGCAAAATAAATTGAAAAGAAAAACCTTGCTCTGCTGGAATTTTCTGTTTTACAAGTGAGGAGTGCCTGTCTCACCAAGATTATGTATTGAGCTCAGCAGAAGGTTGTTAATGAGCCTGACAGAGGTTATTGGGATATTCAGTCATTTGAAGGACCATTCCTGCTATGACATCTTTGGATCTGTCATTTTTTTTTTTGTCTCAAAGTCTTCAACAGCATCTAATAATTGTTCCCAGCTCCTTATACAAACAGGTACAGACCTGAAATGGTTTCAGGAAGGCCCTTGTTTACTTCTTTGTTTCATGTTGTGTATGTGACCTTCAACCACGAATCCATTTTATTTGTTCTTACCTTTTTCACATGCTGGTACTATACTATATTGTAAGCACCTTTCTTTTTGTAATCCCTCACCCCAAACACCAAAAAATCCACCCTGCTGAGAAGCCTTCTGTAGTGCCTTCCATGAGGGTGTGCAAGTGTGAGTGAGAGCAGGATTCACCCCCATCACTTTTAAAGAAGAGTCTCTGGTGGCCAATCTCTGCACAAGGCAGATAATGGCATTACAGCTGAATATTTGGGGATTTTCTCATGAGAATCAGCTGCCTAAACAAAGAAGTATTGGACCCATACTCCTCAGGCTAGGTCAATACTCAGTCAGCATCTGCTTTCTATCTCCTTGTTATGAGAGATGCATTAATGATAACTGTTCAGTTTTTTAAAGCTCCTGTAACCTGATTCCTCATGATCCCATCCACAGTGAACAAATTCATCTGCATCCATTTAGAGCACTTTTCCATCTGGTAACAACAGATCATTGAAAAGGGAGCTGCATTAAGGATGATTGTACTTTAATTTTAGGTGCACACCTTTAAAAATACATTTTTTCCTTAACATTACAGCACTTCTGTGAGTGAAGTCTCCAACTGGAGACACAGCAAAGACACCACGGTGTCATTCAACTCAGGCAAGTTACAGCTTTATCGACTTCCCTTCCGCCAGGTCATTTCACACCAGCTGAGTCTCTTCCCTCTCCTCTTTTCTAAATTGGATAGCAGCTCATTCAGATGTCTCCAAATACACTGCCAGCTTTTTTGCATGTGGAAGTGAGAATTACACCATCATTCAAAAAAAAAAAAAAAAATCATCTGCTAGATACTGAAATATCAAAAAAGCCCTGAAAGCTGGGAAGTTGTTCTTTATCCCTGGTAAAACACTACCTATTCTTTGGTCATGCCTGGCTGCCAATGAGTGCAATAATACTGAGCAATTAGGCCTTTCATTTGTGTTAGGTTAATTAATTGTTTGCACAGTGCCCTGAATATGGAATCATTTTCCTTTTGGAAAGAATAAAAGGATTAGAATGGCTTTATCCCAAGTCGCTCTGAACGTCTTTTTATTTATTTAATGGGAGAAAAACCCTCTGTCGCCCCAAAGGCAGAGCACACACTCCGGCGTTAGGGCTGCACGGGGACCTTTCCATCAGTGGGGGTGTGAATGCAGCCACATATGTCCATCCATCTGCAGCCAGGCTCCATATGGGATCTGAGGGTCCTGCTGCATGGCAATGAGCCTGCAGAGGCTGCAGGGTTTGGATGTCAGCTCTGTCAGGGGCTGCAGAGGGATGAGCAGCCCCCTGATTTCAGCTGCCTGCAGCCCCACCACGGTCACTGTGAGCTGTGGTGGTGCTGGGAGGGCAGAGCAACCACTGGACACTCTCTGAAGAGGTTTGTACTGAGGGAATCCAAGGCAAATGGAACCTGGGCTGGGATTTCAGGAAGAAAGGACCCAGTGGACACAATATTGCAGAGGTTATTGCCATCTCTTCTTTATGTTTGTCCAATTCAGTGCCTCTTTGTGCTGCTATATTATTAAATATATATTTCATATTAAATGGTTCTACAGATGTGCAAAAAGCCATTTCAGTGGAAAGTGAAAGAACATACTCCCAGTTCTAAGTGCAAGGCAGAGGCTGCCATCAGACAAACTTCCACTGAAGAGGTTGGACATAAATGGCTGCAGTTCCTCCTGCCTTCCCTGTTCCCTGCTCTCCTGTAAGACCTGCTATGGGCCATCTGCAAGAGCTGAAAGTGAAAATTCTGTCCCTTGCTACTTTCTCTTCCTCCGAAGATCAGGACACTGAGAACAGCTCTGGGTTTGAAGGGAGCATGAGAGGCCACCCAGGACATGTTCTCAGCCACAGATGTCCATCCTGGCTTAAAAACAGCTGCTGGCAGAGATGTCACATCTCCCAGGCAATCTGTTCTCCTGCTAAACTCTCCAGACTACTGGAAAGATTTCCCTAATATCTGCCACAAATCATCTCTTAATGCATCACCCATCTCATCCTTTCCATGCCTACTGCTGCTACATCTGCAGGCCAAGTCAGGGCCACTCCAAACATGCTGGAAAGGAATTGGAGGGCAACACAAAGCAGGGGCCATACTTGGCTTTATGTGCCTGTCTTGCCTGGAGAGATCATTCTGTGTTCAGCCTAAGCTGGCAGAATTTAACTGGAAGTCAAGCTCCCTTTGTTTATTTAATGCCTGGATGTCTGGGTGTTGCTTCTTGGGCTCTGGACCTTCTTGCTGTATATCCTGGGTCATGGAAATGTCCCTGACACCTGTGCTGTTCATATCAAAGTAGTAGCCCCAATATTCTGGGTGCAGCAGTCTCGTGATAACTTTGTATTTATATGTGCTAGGGGCTGCAAAGCACATGAGCCGTTCCCACCATAATCTCAAGAGATTTTCAGCATTTCACTCACTTTCTTTCCTTGGTGTCTTCACTTTAGTGCATGAAAACATTCAGAAATATCTTGCTTGGTCAGTGGGAGCATCCCAAGTTTTCATTTTTTTTCCTGGGCTTTTTGTTGTTGTTTTTTTTCCCTTGTGAGTTTTTTCAAGCTTAACTCTCCTAAATAATGACTAGGGAGGAAGACAGTGGACCAGAACAGACATGAAGGAGTTTGGACAACTGTCCTAAATTAGAGGACAGGTTTGCTTTGGAAATCCTATATGCATCACACTCTGTTACAGAAAGTTGGCTTTAACAGCAAATCTCTTGCAGCAGGGTGTCACTTCACTTCCACAGATTACTTGAAATGCTTTATTAATTCGATGACCTTGTGGGCTCTCAGAAAAAGCCATTTCTCAGTGTTTTGTGGAAAGAGAACTTCTCTGAGCTAAAGGGACTGTTTTGTTGCTCAGATTTATTGCTTGGCTGACTTAATTCACCATTCAAACACGATGATTTTTAGCTGCTGGGCAGTGGGCCTTGCAATGTTGAAACTAATTAACTGCTAGAATTCTTCTAAGCAAGGCTGTTTTCTTACTGGGTTTTAGGGCTTTTTTTTTAATCCCCAGAAATAAAGCAAACACCATCCTTGGAACACAGGGTTGCATGGATACAGTATCAGCACAGACACAGCCCCATGCTGGATGACTCAGTGTCACAAAGGAAGAAAGGCTGCCAGCTGTTCGTGCTGCTGGCTGTGACACTGCACAAAGGTAAGAGGAGAACAGAGACAACATCTGAAGACAGAAGACAGGAGGGGTGCCAGAGTCATGACAAAGGGAGAACTCAGAGAAGAGCAGGAGAGGTCTCCTCTCTATATATATCTCTGGATGCACAGCCATCAAAGACCAGAGGTGTGGGCCAGGCTGGCAGGCCAGGGGCAATGGCTCTGCAGCTGGGAAGTCCTCACACCTCTCTCTCCTTCCTTCATTTCCACCACTGGTGTTGCAGACTGTATTTCTGCAAGAACCTTGAACCCTGTAGCTCAGATCTAAAGAGCTGCAGTTCCTGCTGGAAGGACCTCACTTGAGAGGGAAGACAAGGAAGGGAAAAAGAGGTTGTTCTTTGTCAGGATGCATCTGGCTGCAGGAAGCTACTGGTTGTTATCCCATCAGGGACTTCTGCTCATCAAAATATTTTCTGGGAAAAGTTTATAACCCCTGCAATGCGTCCTGGTGATGTCTAAAGATGGCATGAAAAGGTCTAGAAGGTCAAGCAGAGACAATTTCAGTGTCTGTGTACTCCTTCTTACTGTGTTTTTGCAAAGCACTTCTGCCCTGCTCTTTGCTCTGAGTCCACAGTGCAAGTGAAATATAAATTGCTGCTACTCACTGAAAGCAGGGAATCCCTCACTGGCTCCATGGAGCTCCCCATCAATCTTTGTTCCTGACAGTTTGATTACCTTTATCATCATTTTTAAATGCAGAGCTGCAAATACCATTAGTGGTCATACAGAATGGCAACTCTCTTGACATGCCTCAACCACAGTGACCTTCATCGACTGGCAGCAGGGAGCACAGGCCAGCTCCTCTTCCTCCTGTGAGTTTGGGCTGGGAGTGTCAGCCCCAGCTGCCAATTCACCTCTGTCTCATTGTCTTCTTCCCTGCATTTCAATTCCAATGTTTCCAGGATTTCCAGCCTTCTTCTGAAGCCTCACAGTCTAGCTGCTCATTCCTGAAGCACAGGAATATGGACCAGCACCCCTGGGTGTGTGATCAAGGAAATCTTATGTCACTTGACTTGCTCTGAAGTGCAGAAGATCAGCAGCATGTGGGAGAGGAGACCTCTGCTTCCCATGGATGCTGGTGGAGCTCACCTGGCCAGGAGGTTTTCTGCCTGCTGATTCTCTAGGTGAAGCAAGGGGACAGTTAGTGGAGGTTTGTCACAGGGAGGTTTTTGAATAAGAGGAAACAGAATTGGGTGGCTGCCAGAGTACAAAATAGCACCTGGGGATGTTGTACTCATGAGCTGCCCCATCTCCTAGCTCTCAGCCAGAGCATGTTCCATGGCTGAGCATGGCTTGGAAAGGTGTCTTTGGATGTGAGGTGATGGTCCATAGTGACTCAGAGTCCCCAGGCGGGTGCAAAGGAGAGAGCAGCTTTTTTCCAAAAGCTGGCATTTTTAAGCAAGTAGCCAATTATCAGCTACATAGTTTTAAATCATAACAAACATAATTCAACCAACCACCCTAGAGCACGATGTGAACATGCAATGGTTACATAACTTGTTTTTCTACCCCTAATTCAGCTGAGTCACTTTCCCATAGTCCTTTTCTCTTAGCCAAAGTAGCAGGCCTGAACCATGATTTTACAAGGCTTTCTTTTGTAAGGTTTTACCTAAATGCAGCACTTCGAGGCAGTACACAGGACAGTCAGGGTGTAAGGGGACAGTGCTGAGGGCTGAGCATGACCCCTCAGGCATGGGGACAAAGGCACCAATTCTCTTCAGTCCCTGACTTTTCCCAGTGCACCAGTGAAGCCACCCCTGGAAAGGAGCATACATGGTCCATGTGTTTATCCTCTGCCAGCCATCCCTGCTCTTCTCTCCTTTTCCCTGTGAGCACCTGTGCTTTTCTTCACTCCAAACTGTCCTTGGAGTGACGCAGCAGAGTGCCAGGTGTACCTTTGCTGCTGCTCTCATCTCAGCAGCAAAGGCTTTCTTTTGTTCAGCTGAAAGGGAGCCTGGGTCAAGGTTCTTGTGTGCCAGGCAGCATCCAAACATGAGAACACACAGGTGAGCTCAGAGCCAGGATCTGGGCTGGCAGTGGCAGGGGGCAGGGGGTGCCAGGGACCAGGGAAACGTGGATAACAAAGGGAGATGGCATGGGATGGGATGGGATGGGATGGGATGGCATGGCATGGCATGGCATGGCATGGCATGGCATGGCATGGCATGGTGTCACTAGGCAGACACGAAAAGGACACTCACACACTGTCAGGGCAAAAAAGAGGGATGTTTATTTTTCACGTAGATTTATATAGTTTTTGGAGTTTGATCGGGGATTGGGGGATGAGGTTGACACCTCTTTGATCCCACTGGTCAAACTAGAAGTCCATCAATTTGTCCTTCCCCCAGGAAGGAATGCACAGTTTTCAAAACATCACTTTTTGTTTATGTTTACAATGTGTGAGAACTCCAGTACAGAAATGTAAAACATAAGAAGGCTGAAAAAATCAGGGCAACTGGATGGGGATGGGGATGGGCTTGGGGATGGGATGGGATGGGATGGGATGGGATGGAGTCCCCCTCCGTGCCGTTGTTGGGTGGTGGGGACACACCGCAGCCAGGCAGCAGTCCCCAGGGCAGGGCCGGGCAGGGCCGGGCAGGAGCTCCTCGCCTGGAGCCCCGCGAAGCCCCGCTAGAGGCAGCTCTTGGTTTGCTCTGAGCACGGAGGAGCAGCCGAGCGCTGTGCCCGGGGATCGTGCTCCTGGCAGGAGCGATGGAGCTGCTCCTGCCTGCCCCGACACGGGGCCCTTCCTCCAGCGGGGAGCCGCAGCCTCTGGCCACAGCCGCCCCGGGCTCCCGCAGCACACTCGGCACCCGCTTCTCTCCACATACAGAAGTGTCAAAGCCTGGCTGGGCAAAGAAACCCTCGCGGGAGCCTGCCTGAACGCAGAGGAGGGGTTGCAGGGGGGCTCAGGGGGCTGAAATCGGCACTGGGAGCACCGATATCCGAAGGAGAAGGTTGGAATTTGAGGTGTGTGCCCCCTCCTGCCCGCACCGAGGGCAATTCCCAGCTCTGGCATCCTGCAGCGGGAGGGCGGGAGGCGACAGCCAACAAGGAACGGATTTGCTTTGTCCTTTTTTTTTCTCTGTAGATTAACAGATCCAGCTCTGGCTGAAGTATTTAGTGATCACAGCCACATAATTGCATGGGGAAAACATTTCCTGGCAGCGACTTCTGCGCCCGTCTTGGCTCGCCGTGTGTTTCCCTCCGCACGGTGGATAGCAGGAGCAGCCTGGCTCGGCACACAGCCGTCCCCAGGGACGGACAGCCACAGCAGGGGTGGCACAAGACGGATGCCACCTGCAGTGGTGCCCTGGGAGGCCCTGGAGAGGCCCGATCCCCTCGCCCACCCTCCGCTTGGCTCAGGCTGCCGGGCAAGTCCTCGGTGGCCAGGAAGGTCCTTGGGGCCGCCCAGCCCTGGCTGTCGCACCGGGTTCAGCCTGGGTGAATTCCAGCGCTGCTCTTTTCATTTCAGAGCTGCAGGAGAAGCGGCTTGATGGTCACCTTAAAGGAATAAACGATGCATAAAAATATTTGATCAATTAAGCCAAATGATTTGGCAAGCGACGGCTCCCGCTGTACCCATCCTCCTCACAATTGTCTCATTATCCAGCCCTAAATCAAGCTGTCACAGCTTCTTTTTTTTGACTTGGAGGGGAGAGGGAGGGAAGAAGGGAGCCGCTTTCCAGCGTTCACCTGCAGAACAGAAACTCTGAGCAGGGAGCGGGTCACTGAGTCACCCAGAGCATCCTCCCGTCCCCTTCCCCCTCCGCCCGCTGCTCCTCATCAGTCTGACCGCGGGCCGGGAGCGGGATGGGATCCCAGCCGGAGCTGGGGCTGCTGCGGAGGCTGCGGTCCCACCCCGGCTCCTCCTGGGACCGGAGCTCCTCCAAGTGTCGTTCCCAAAGCCACTGCCTTGGTCGCTTGCTGTCGCCGGGGAAGCATCCCGAGAAGGGGACACAGCTCATCAGTGGGGCAGGAAGGTCCCCAGGGACAGGGTCTGCACCCTTCTCAGGGTGGGTGCCAAATAAAGGGTGGGGTTTGGATGCTGCTTGCTCGCGTTCGTGCCACGTACAGCAAGTGTCTGGAGAGCCTCCTCTTGCCTCAGCTGGGACAAAAGACACTTGGAGCCCCTCACTTACAGGGACACCTGAGCTGTGGTAATCACATCAGCCCCTTTTCACAAAAAAAAAAAAAAACCAACAAAAAAACCATAGGTGATTGCATCAAGAGGTTCTTGATACGAGCAGGTCCTGGAGGGACTATGTGTGTGAGCCCCAGACAGCAAACGTTGAGTCTTTCACTATTTGTTAGTCAAGAGAGAAGCAAAATCTGTCTCCTTGGGAGCCTCAGTGTTTCAGAGGCTCTAAAGAAATCACCTGAAGACCTGTCTCCTGCATCCTCAGGACAGTGGAGCATCCCTCACCCACCGGGAAGCCCCTCTCAGGAAGAGTCCTCCTTCTCCTCTGTCCTCCCTGGGTGACACCCTGGATACTGTGCCAGACCTGTGTGATTCCCCAAGTCTGCTAAAATAATTAATGTAAACTAATTCTTATTATTTTATTAATGAATTAAGTAAAGCCTCATTGGTTCACTCTGCTGGGACAGTGAAACAGCTGCACACTCATCTGTTCATGTGAGCACAGCCAGGCAGACAGAGCATCCCCTTATGCTGCCTGCCCTGCAGAGACAGCCCAAACAAGACCTTTCCACCCAAGAAAAATTTCAACCCCAAAAGAATAAAGAGGGGAACACATGGAGCAAACACAGACCCTTGCAGGCAAAACTGCTCTGGGTGGACTTAACGAAAAATGTGTCATTTTCTCCTGCCAACAGCAGCCCGGCAGGGCAGGGCAGGGCAGGGCAGGGCAGGGCAGGGCAGGGCAGGGCAGGGCAGGGATGCTGGCTCTGGTGAGCAGGCTGGGACTTTGCTCGTCCCTGGGACCTGCTGTGCTGCTGCAGGCACCACCAGCTGGGCTCTGAGCAGCCCTCGTGGGTGCCATGTTCAGTGCACACTGTTTAGTTTTGTTGCCTTTTTAATGCTGTCAAAACATGTGATGCTCCTGCTGCTTTCACAGCCTTGCTAATTGGCTGCAAAGAGCAGATTTCTGTTCGAATTACAGCTACTTTTGAACTCTGAACTTGCCTTTAAAATGCAATTCCTACGAGATTTTTGTCCCCACCCCTTGCAGGGCTGTGAAGCAGCACAAGCAACAGCTCACTCCCACAGTGTTTTTTGGAGGACCAAGGGCAGTTCACACACCCTGCAGGGATCCCAGAAGGGATTTTCTGCTCTCATGCTCTCATCGTGGGTTCCCCCAGCCTCTGGCATCTCTGGAAACAGAGGACTGGGGAGCAAATGTCAATCCATCACCATTTACTGGGGAGCAAATGGCAATCCATCAAGCAAGACCCTTTCTGGGTAGCAACTCTTGGGCTGAACCTCCAGCAGATGCTGAGGTATCTTCAAGCTTTCCCACTCCTGCCTCCCTTCTCCATGCTCCAGTGACAGCTCTTTCCCCCTGGTGAGCCTCTTGGATCACAGATGTGCAGGTAATGTCTGGTGCTGGGTGCTCAGTGAAGCTCCTGCCCAAGTCACAGTGACCCTGTGCCCCCTGCCTGTCCCCCACCCACCTCCTGCCCATCACCTCTGCAGCTCAGGTGCTCTCAGCCTGTTTTCCAGCTCTGCCAAAGCCAGGAACAATTTGAGCTGCACAGCAGGGCTGGAGCCTTCCTGATGGTGCACGCCTGGCAGGCTCTGGTTTTCTTTAGGTGAGGCCAAACAGGAGATCTGGAAAAGCCCAAATGAATCCAGCAGCAGCAGGAGCAGGGCTGGTGATCTGAGATACCTCCAGGAAGACTCGGAAAACCACATTCCAAGCCTGACTGTGGTCCAGCCCCTCAGCAGAAGTGATGAGAGGAGGAATGGGGGAGCTGGACAAAGTCCCCTGACCCCTCTCTGGTCACCCCTGAGCCTGCACTAATGAAAAGCCAGGCAATGCCCAGGAGTGCAGGGCCAGGAGGATGAGGCCAGGGTGGTGCCTGCACTAACACACACTCACAGCCCCAGTGTTTGCCAAGAGCCAGCCAAATGCTGGCCAACTTGCAAGTTTGCCAACTTGCTCAGCCAAATGAGCCTGAGTTTGCAAGGAGCTGTTTGCCAGAGCAGAAAATGTTGGTCTCCAGCACATCCTTCACTCAACAGATGTTCCAGGTCCTGCTAAGCTGTAAAAAGACTGACCAAGAGTCCCTGATGGGTGCAGATGGTTTCAGCTCCACTGGCCATCAGTAACAACCCAAAATGCTCTGACCATGGTGAACCACAAAACCAACCTGCTGCTGGGCATGGGGAAGGAGAAGCTGGAGCAGCATGAAAAATCATGGCAAAAGTACCCACAATGGGAGCAGTTGGAGCAACAATTCGGGGTTTCTACATTGCTTGGTAATTTCAGATCACAGATGGAAATCCAAGAGAAGCATCTCATAAATCACACGGTCTGTGGTTTTCCCCTTTTCCCCTGCTGTGTTATGATGGAAAATTGCAGTCAGTGTTTCCAAAAGCCATGAAATACCGTGCAGGCCCTGGCAGGTTCACATCCAGCTGAAGCAAACTCCACTCCAGCATGCAGCTTGCCTCCAAAAGGGTCACTGAACCCAACAGCTGTGTTTTGCTGACTGGAATTTGCACCTTTCCCCAGCTCATTGGGCTGCTCTCACCTCTTGCCCGTCAGCATTGATTTAGAGTTGGTTGTGTGCCAGCCTTGAACCCTTTGAACACAACTGAAACCAGAGGATTTCTGAAAGAAGACAAGGAAAGAGGTATGAACAGGTGGCTTTTAGAGGAAAAGAAAGGGATTTTTTTTTTTTATATGATTGTGCAACAAAAAGGGAGAAGATGAAGACTTTTCTAAAAATTACCATGCAGCACTGAGCAAGAGAAGATACTTGGGCCCAGAAGTTTTTGCTGCTGCTGCCTCCCTCCATGGCCAGGATAAAGCACAGGGAGAGCCACAGCAGAGACAGAGACAGCCCTTGCTGCCATGGCTCTGCCCTCAGAGCCACACTCTCCATCTGCTCAGTCCCAGCAGCACAGGGGCAAATTGTCACCATCCTGCCCCTGATGCTTCCCTGCTGCCTCCCACCCCTCTCCAAGCCCAGGGGCTGTCCCATTTACCCACAAGGCTCAGGATGAGCTTTGCCCCATGGACTGGGAGCAGCAGCATCTTCGTGGCACAGCCCAGGACATGCTGGGTTTGAGGATGTGTCCCCTTAATTACCCTGGAGCTATGCTAATGGCTTTCTATTTTAATTACATGGAAGTCTAAAGATGCTGCAGGGTCTGGGTAATGCTGCACAGCACAGAGGATGGTCTGTGCATCACTGCCAGTCTTTTTTTTTTTTTTTTTTTTTTTTTGCATAATAAAGGTAAAGTGACACTAGGGACATGTGTCTTTTATGGTCCGAGGTCAGCTGCCTGCAGGTCCTGAGAGCCAGGAGAGGGAGGGGAGAGGGAGGGAAGGAAGGCAAAGTAAACAGATAAATCCCTGGAACATATGGCCTGTGCTGGGTATCTTTACGCATGAGGCACCCCACTTAATAAAAGTTTAGCATGGAAAAGCCAAATAAAATTGATAATCTGCCCAGGGAGGGTGATTCAGATGAAGCAAGCACATTACAAGGGGGTGACTGATTTACAATTTTCTTCTATTTGTGGTTTTATGACTATTACAGTTATTCTTGTGAATATAATTCATTACTGTGCTATTATTCCCAGAAGTGAAAATCAAAGGTTTATCAGCCAACACGGGCAAGCATGAAATACTGCCCCAACACAGAGCTCCGTGCTGGAATCACAGCTCAAAACCAGACCAGAGGAGAAGGCAGAAGCTGAGAGCTCACCCCTCCCCATCCCCAGGTCCCCTCCTGGGACACAGCCAGGGCCAGGCAACCCAAAGCCAGCAGCACCTCCCACCTGGGCAGGGAATGAACCAGACCTGTGTGACCAGGATCTCATCCTCCAAAAGATGTTGGACACATGAGTGGCTCAGTTATTTGGAAAAAAGTAACAGTGATGAGTGCTCTGCTGGGCAGGCACAGGCAGGGGGGATCCACAGGAGCTGGACACTAAAGGGATCAGGCATGCTGCCTCTCCTGGGGGCATGGCAGGCTCCCAGGGGTGGCTTTGGCCACAGCATCCCACTGTGCTGCCAGGTTCTGGCAGGGCAGAGTGATGGGCTTGAAACCAAGACAACAGGACCTGGAGCCAGAAAGAGGGCAGGGTTTTGTTTAGACTAACAGCTCTAGCTGGGAGAAATGGACTGAATGAGCAGTTTATCCAACACAAAAGCACTGAAGAGCCTACAGAAATGTACCTGAAGTTCTGTTCAGTGGATACCTGGTTCTGTAGCCCACATCTAACACAAAAGCCATCATTCCTGTGGTGTGGTTTCTCCAGCAGCAGCTGAAGCCCAGCCCCAGCCAGCTGCTGGTGCAGCTTGATGGCACAGCCCTCCCTGGCTGCATCCTGTGGGCTTTCAGGCTTTGTCACTCCTGCATGCCAGCCTCAGCTGTGAAAACTGAGAGAAGTCTTTTCCAGATTCCTTTTCCTCCTCTTTTCAACAAGTTTTTGTCTGAAGAGCCACACTTTGCTCTCCCTGTGACAGATCCTCATCCCAGAGGCTTCTTTGCAGCACTCCAGATGTGCCTGACATCCTGCTCCAGCAACAAGAGATACCAGCTCTTGATTAAAAAATCTCCAGAAGGTGATGGCAAAGAGCCCTGCACAGCACAGAGACCCTGCAATGAGAGGAGAGGAGAGGAGAGGAGAGGAGAGGAGAGGAGAGGAGAGGAGAGATAAAACCCAAAATCAGTGTGTCTGGGCCAGACCAAGGGTCTCTTCAGCCCAACATCCCAGTGCTGGGTCTGGAAGAGTGGATATAGTGGAGAGAACAGTCTGGAGGGACATTTTCCTGGCATCCTCCCATCTGGGTCCCAGAGCTTGTCTTGATGCTTAATATCTCTTGATGGATTTTTTTTTTTCCTGGAATTTGTCTAATCACTTTCTGAAGCCTTGTAAAGTTTTGGCATGTCCGGTATCATCTTGTAATTAGTCTCCAGATGAAGGACATGCTGTGGGTGGAGGTTTGTGTGCTTTCAAAGGCTCAGTCTGTGACACCGGGATCTGAGTCACGTCTGAGGGTGGGAAAAGCAAACACAGAGGCCAGGAGTTTACCCCTCATCACCACCCCGTGGCCCAGTGGGAAGGAACAGAGTCTCTGAAGTCTGAATTGTTTAAATGGAAATAAAACCAACACCAGCTGCATTGCCAGAGTTTGCCCCCAGCTCTCTGCTCTCTCCCTGAAAGACAATGTAGAAAACAAGCCACCAGGATGAGCCACAATTGCCGTTTAACCACTCTAGATCAGGAAAAAACCCCAAACCCCAGACTTTAACAAACGTGCCCGTTGCACTGGGGTGAGCTTTGCCTCCAAAGTGAAGCACGTGTCAAGCTCTCTGCTGGGAAGGGCAGTCTGACAAGGCGCAGAGCTGCGACTGAGAAATGTGAGCAGCCCAGCAAAGCCTAATGACAGCCCCTCCTCCCGCCCCTCAGGCTGGCAGAGCCAGCTCAGGCTGTTCTCCCCCATCCCATCAGCACAGCCAAGCACCAGGCTGGGGCTGTCCTTGGCTCCCCCAGCCCTGCTGGCACAGCAGCCCCCAGCCAGTGTTCCGTGCAGGAGCAGCTCCAACCCGACATGCGCAAAATAAATCCCATTAAGCTGCAAACTGCATGGAGTGAAGGCAAATCAGCTGCAGCAATAACCCTGAACTCTCCCTGCTGGAGCCTGGGGACAGGGTCCCCAAAGTGCCCAGCCAGGACACGGCTCCAGACGGAGCTAATGGCACGTGTGTGGCCCAGGGACTTCAGCATCGCGGTTAATTGTGATGAGCTGTAAAATTCCAGCTGGGGATGAAGGTCCCAGTGCCTGCCAATTAGTCCTGGCATCCTGAAGACAGGCTGTAATGGGATTATTGAACCAGCCCTATTATGCACTAAAGTGTTCAGGGAAGCTCAGCACAGTGCCTGGAGAGCTGCTGGGAGCACAGGGCTCCTGCTGGGAAGGGATGGAACCAGGCACCCACCCACCCTCCCCACAAAAGAGAAGCACTTTTCTTGCTCCCTGGCTAAAACATTTATCATGCCAAAGGGGTCTGAGTCAGTGAATCTGGGCAGTGACCAAGATTTTGCTGTGGAAAATAAAAATGGATTTGTTTTCTCTCAACAACAAACCCAAAGAAGCTGCATCAGACCCCAGCTGAGAGCACTTAAAAGGCAGTGCTGGTGCAAGAAGCTGTTTGCTTGGCAATCTCACATACTTGTAATGGCAGGTATTTGTGATCTGGAGCTTTTTCCTTGGCAGCCCTGATGAGATTTCACATTTATAACATTATGGTTCAGGGTGTGGGGATGGGCTCAGCCTGCCAAAGGAGCCACTTGCTGTCTCCAGCTCACAGAAGACATTTGGGTGGG
This sequence comes from Trochalopteron elliotii, assembly GCA_024734555.1. Taxonomy (NCBI): domain Eukaryota; kingdom Metazoa; phylum Chordata; class Aves; order Passeriformes; family Leiothrichidae; genus Trochalopteron; species Trochalopteron elliotii. Next base: position 1,571,965 of record JANPWX010000095.1, read on the forward strand.
TTCACCATGGCAGATGATGCAGGAAGCTTCCTGCAGACTCCTCATCTCAGCAGCTGTCCAAAATCCGTGCCCCTCTGGCTGTGCTTGCTGCAAATGGAGAGATCTCTCTGTGATGCAGAAGAGACCAGAAGTGCTGCTCAGATGACAGCAACGCTGGCAAACCCAGGGCATGGAGAGGTGCAGATGTGTCTGCTGTGGGTGCTGCCTCCCCCAGTGTCTCCCAGGGGGGAGCCCAAAGGCAGGGCCCACATCTGGGTGTGTGCCAGTTCCACAGCTCACACAGTGCCACCTTCCACCCCTCCTGGAGCACTAACCACCCCAGAGAGCCCCTGGCCTGATCTGGAGCTGAATTATCACACAGTTCCCATGGCCCCTGTCCCCTCAGTGCCATCAATCACTGCCTTTGGGTGACAGGCCATAATGTGGTTCCATTTTGCATGCTTGGCCAAAGAGATGAACCAGTTCTGCACTGAGAGAGGTCATCTCCTGATCATGGCTCCCTCAGGAACAGCTCCTTCTCTGCAGCAAGGACCTGGCTGTCAAAGGGCTCTTCCACCTCCTCAGTGGAGGGATCCAGGAGATTTCTGCTGCTGCTCCAGCTCCTCCCCTTGGCCCCATCCCCTCAGCAGTGCTGCTCCTGCAGGGCTTGGGGACAGGAGCCCAGGCAAGCCAGGGATGGTGCCTGTCCTGGGCAGGACCAACACCATGGCAGCAAATTCCAGAATTGAATCAGACAACATCAATTAGGCAATAAAGGGTCAGAAAAAGTGGAAAATGAGTGAGGTGGGAGAGGATGAGTTCTGGGTTGTGTCTGCAGGAAGAATTAGCAGGACATGGTTTACAGAGATGAAAAGCCTTGTGATTATGAGAGCAATATTTAATGGCTGCAGGAGAGGAAATGGTGCTGCTTTCCCCCTGCTAAACACAGAGCCAGGACTCCTTCAGCCACCAGAGCTGAGTCTGTGCATCATCCAGGGAAAAGTTAGGAAAGGTCCTCCTGCCAGATCAAGGCTGCTGTGCCCATGCTGAGCTGCAGCCAGCCACCCTTTAAAGAGCTTCAGCAGGGTCTCAGGTTTATCTCCAGTCCATAAGGGGCTTTGCTTTTCTGCCTGGAAGCCTAGGCACAAGGTGCCTTGAGGTTGGGATTTGTTTCACCTTTATCATCCTTGACAGACATCCCCAGGCTCCTGGGAAGGTCTGCATGAGCTGTTTAACTTCAGCCAGCTCAGCCAAGATGCTGTGCACCTCTCTGAGCCCAGAGAGATGCAGGGAATGCCCTGGGAGCTGCTTGTGACCCACGACTTGCTCTGCTGTCCCCACGAGGCCAAGTGACAGTGACAGCCCACAGCCATGCTCCAAACTGACTCTGAATCTGTCATTTCCAGTGCATTAATTCCTACTCATTATTGATCACCTTGTAACACGCTGGGACTGTGCTCTGCTCCTCCAGCCCTGAGTTATGGAGCCATCAATGCCGGGGAGGGAGAGGGAGAGGGAGAGGGAGAGGGAG
>JANPWX010000095.1:1573874-1601719 GCA_024734555.1 Trochalopteron elliotii
GGGAGAGGGAGAGGGAGAGGAGAGGAGAAGAGAGGAGAGGAGAGGAGATGGCTCATCAGGTTGCAATCCTAGCACATCCATTGACAGCACTTACCTGCTCCTAACAGAGCACAACATGCTCAACACAGTTGATCACTGTAGTGGATTCCCAGGTGGAACACAGCCCTTTGTTCATGCACTCCCGAGGTATCTGGGAGCCAGAGAGGAGAAGTCCAGGGCATATCAGTTGTTTATGTTTTTAAAGATTTTAAGGTTAGCAACCAGGATTAATCCTGAGTCACGGGTGCCCTGCAGGGTCCCCTGGATACTCTCAGCAGCCTTTGCTGCCTCACTGAATGTGCAGGCAGCAAGGGGACAGGGGGAAGGCTCAGATGACCTGCCTGAGACATGAGGGAGAACGAGGGGCTGGCTCTGCTCCCCTTGGGACAATCTCCCCCTGGAATGCTGCTCCTGGCAGAGTTCACACCCAGCTCTGTGCCTGTTCCATCCAGGCAAAACTGCTCTTGCCTCGAGCAGCTGCTCAGCTCTGGACACCTGAACAAATACTCCAAGAAAGCAGAAATCTCTCTTGTGGGACACTGTGCTGATCAATGGCTGCATGCACCAGTTTCCTGTAGGCAATATTAATATTTTTTGCTGTAAGTAATTTTCATGAGCTGCAGACTGAGAAATGCCAGTCTCTTGCCTTCGTCAGAAACCAGAGCAGCTCTGCATATGCATTAAAACCCAGCACACGCAGTTTATCTTAAACCACCTGAACTTCTTGTTCTAGTGCAGTATCTGCCAGCCTCCATCCACCCTGGGAGGTGTTACACAGCATTTCTCTGCTCAGAGCCCTGGTCCCTCAGAGCCTCGGTGGTTTAGATCATAATTCCTCAATAAGACACAAGCTGTTGGAAAAAAAAAGGGTAAACACACATCATAAAAATCACAGGGAGCCTGCAAGCACATATGGAGAAAAGGCAGAGCAGGCTCTGGGTTTGCCACCCCTGCTCTCCTGAGTGTCATGTTCAATTCCCAAACCGACTGCAGGCAAAGCCATCCAAAGCCCAGATGCTTTGCAGATGTTCAGTGGGAATTGTTCTTGTCCCCATGCTTCCATCACAACATTTTCATCTTTAGAGTCTCTTAATTAGTCACTTCATCCTTTGCCAAACCTCCTTCGGTTTCACAGCCTGCCTGTTGGGATGGAGCCACCCTGGGTGCAGAATCCCAGCAGTCCTGTTCCCACAGGACCATCCCAGTTCCCTCTCTAACCTCTATGGAAATACACAGCAGATGAGAGGAGCACCCCAATATGTTTTCCAAGTCATTTATTTGTAAGGGACTTAGCAGCAGGCTTAAAACTTTCCTTTTTGACTCTGTAACTCTAAAGCATCGATGCCATAAACAAATGGTCAGACCTCAAACCTCGGGGCAGAGGCTCCTCCTTTGGGGTGAGCCAGGCTGCTCCTCAGGGCTCCCCCAAAAGAGCACGGGGCTCCCGCAGAGCTCTGAGGGCTCAGCAGGGCTTGCACAGCCTCTTTTAGCCCATGCAGGAGAGGGGATGGGGATGGGATGTCCCCGCCCCACCAACGTCCAGCCAAGGAGGGAAAGCGCAGGGATGGAGCAGGACCTAAAAGCATCACGGGGCTCCTAAGTGACTCAGAGTCGGAGCAGCCAAACAGAGCTTCCTTTATTGATTTATTTATAAAGAATGAGATATTAATGCGGGACCTGTTGTTTGAAGAGGTTTCTCCTGGCTGTGCCGGGAGAGGAGCCCTGCGGTGAGGGGAGAGGCGTGTGTGGAGTGTTAATCCCCGCCCGCTCCCCTCGTCCCCTCCTCACTCCATCTGTTCCTTCGGATGATTCACTGCGACTCCTCAACTCCTTATTCCCCTTTCCCCACCCCGAGCAGGGAATAGCTGGCAATTAAAATACTAGCAGGGGGGAAACACTTCATAATGCATATGATTATTTCTTAGTCCAAGGAATTTTAATTAGCTGAACACAGGGAAGATCAAGTTTCGCCAGTCAGACCCCGCAGCCTGATGCTGAAACCTCACTGTCTGCCTTCTCCTGCCCACAATGTGCCTGGGATGCTCTGTTATTGCTGGGTCAGAGCTTGTGCTTCCAGATTTTCCTGCAGCTTTATTATTATTTTTATGTCTTGAGTTTTACAGTACATGGGCTTTACAGCAGGGTGCTTTTTGTGATGGTTTTTTACTTTGGCTTTGTTTTTTGCTCAGGAGCATAACAAGGTGATGGGATTTATGGGCAGCTCTGGGTTTTCTGTTACAGCTTTTCTTAGCAAGATCATCACTTTTACCACTATCCTTGCTGGCCTTTTTCTCTGGCTTTGGTTGTCCCCAAGAGTCACAGCCCACATTAGTCTCCAGCTGTTGTTCAAGCAACCCAAGCAGGGATCACACAGGAGCTATTGTAGCTAAATAAAAGTTTCAAGAGCAGCAGGGTTTTAAAAGTCTTCTGAGCTATTTCTGCTGTCATCTGTTAACACCAGTTTGAGCAAAGCCCTGCTTACTGGGGACAATGGCAAAAAGCATCCTTGGCTGGAGGGCTAAGGACTAATGCAGCAGCCCTGGATGACCAGCTGGGGACTGAGAAAGCAGCCAAGAGCTGCACAAAGCCAGGAGCTATAAACTGAGGAGAAAAAAAAAATATAAAAAGAACCAGGATATTATTTCTTAATGATGCCAAACCCAGCATTCAGGTGGGGAAGGTGTGACCCAGCTCCAGTGTGTGCCTATGTTGCTCCAGGAGGAGCTGCCTCATGGCAGAGGAAGAAAAGGTTCCACCCAGATGTGAATTTGGGTCTGTGATTTTGGGGACAGCAGCCTTGAAGGCTGAGGGATCCCCAGAGGCCATCAGGGATGAACCTTCCTGCAGTTTTCTTATGAAGGGAAGCCAAGAGCATCCTTCAGCTGAGATGGTGGTGAGAATTTGGGAGGTCCCTGCCAGGCAGCCAGCAGCCTCTGCAGGCTGAGTGTGGATCCAGCCCCACCTCAGAAGCAGGAGTCTCAAAACACAGCCTTGTCTGCATTTTTCTGTAACTGGGCTAATGAGATTCACCCACAGCCTGCCCCCCACAACCACAGTGTGAGGAAGGAGACCCATTAAAAATCTTTACCCCCTCGATTTTGTGGAGTTAACACTTGAGCTTTGTGGCTTTATTTAACTGGAGTCCCAGATTGGGCACCAAAGGCCAAAGGGATGCTGGCACTGCAACCTTGCTCCTTCAGCATCTCTCAAGGAAGGGCAAGGGCCACAGCTCCCTTTCCACACCCTCACTTCTGACAGCTTGCAGAGATGAGGACATTTCAGTGCTTTTCCTTACACTTTGCAAACATTCCTCCACGTGTTGGACCAAATAGTGGATTTTTTCCCCTTAAAGGAAAAATCCCAGTTGCAATGTGGTCTGTGACAGTGCTGAGGCAGGTGCAGGGTCTGGGGGTGTCCCTTACCAGGGTGCATTTCCTCGAGCCATTTTTTATCTCAGCAAGTACGAGATCATTATCTGGCAAGTCCTTCTTGGAAAAGACCAGGGAGGAGAGCCTGGGGGTTTTACAGGAGTGGCACAGCCACTTGACAGGCAGTCTGCAGGCAGGGCTGACCCTCTACGGGATGGGGCAGCTTTGCTCAACCTCCTCGTGAGCTTCCCCGAGCTCTGCTCCCTCCAGTGCCACCTCTCTCACTAACATCCCCCCTCCTTACCACTAAAAATAAAATAAAATAAAATAAAATAAAATAAAATAAAATAAAATAAAATAAAATAAAATAAAATAAATATATCCAACAAGAAAGGAGGAATTTTTTCGATCATCCAATTGCAGAGGCATGGAAAGCCTTTTCCCATAGCAGGAGCTCTCCTCTCACAGCAGCCAGGGCATGGCAGGGCTGAGCCTGCCCTCTGGCAAGATTAGAAATTGTTCAGTGGGCAGTGTAAATATCTCAGCAGTGTTATTTCTAACCGTGCCTGAGTGCCCTGTCCATTCCCTGCTAATTCCCAGGGCTCCTGTGCAGAAGCTGCTGGAAGCCACTGCAGGGACACAACCCTCAGTGGGTTGGACACATTTCCAGAGTCCCTCAGCCAGGGAAAAGGGCTCAGTTTGGAGCAGAGAAGGTTGAGGGGAGATGCTGGGATATTAATCCCAGCTCCAAAAGCAGGGTAAACAGGAGGGATTAAAAACAGGAGAGGCAATATTGATCAGCACTGGCACTGAGAGAGCTGCCCCTGCCACAGAGCTGAGAGGAGTGATCTCTGGTAGTCCCTTCCTATGAAATCTGCCTGTGGAAAATAAAAATAGTTACACCCACCTAAGATTCATTGGCAACACATAACCTACACCAGCAAGGTGTTACCACCACTATAAAGTGTCCCTCCCCAGAACTGCAACGAGCCAGGCCAGCAAGATATAATTCCATTATATTTGGGAGTAAGATGAGAAATCTTGTATGGTTTCCCTGCAAGGGACTAAGCATGTAGGGCTGGTTTTTGGTGTGGCAAAGACACAATAAATGCCAGAGGAGGAGGGGGCCAGCCTTTGCAGGCACTGGGCAGTGTGAGGTGGGAGCAAGGGATGCTGATGGAGCATGGCTGAGGCCATCTCCTCCCCGTGCCAGGTGTCTGCAGGACACAGCTGCTGCAGGACCAAAGCCAAGCTAGGCTGCTGCAGTGCAACTCAGAAACTTTATCAGGAAAATGACACCTCCAGCTTTAGCAGAGACTTGAAGGGAAATCTCAAAGGGATGCTTGCTATCTACAAGCAAAAAGAAAAAAAGAGGGTAAGGATGTGGGATAGAAGCAGAGCTGCAGGTGCTCTCCAACTTCCACTTGGAATTCATCTTTCCCAAACTGTTGGAGGACTCAGGCTGGGCTGGGCATCTCTGTCCTTCATCCCACAGGAGAGTCATAGCAGCCCAGGAGGAACAGTGCCTGTCCTCAGCAGCTTGTCATCAAAATAATAATTAAAAAAGAGGCAGAAAGCAATCGAAGCTCAGGTGAGTGAGGTGAATTTCATATCAGGTAGGAATTTCTCATGGTTACAGTTTGCTGGCTCTAATGCCACTCTCATAAAAATGAACATTTTTTTTCCTTGGGAATATTTCAAGATTGATGAAAAAATATGAGTTTCCTCTGGGAGAAAGGGTGGGAGAGCCAGAGACATTCGCCTAGTCCCATTTCTGCCTTCAGGGAGAAAACAAAATTAATGGGCACCGGTTGAGCAGTCACATGTTGAGCTGAGAAACCCCACTGAGCTCTCCTAAAGCTGTGCTGAATATCTCCTCCCATGGAAAAAAAAAAAATCAGATATTGCATTTCACCCCAATTCAGGTACAAAAATGGCTTCAAAATCACATTCTGGAGTATTGGGTGGGGTTTCATGTTCCAGCTGGCAGCAGATGCGTTCTGTCAGCAAGACCTCTGCTCTCTGCAGCATGTCCTGCCCAGCCTGCCCTGGTGTCACCTGTTTAATTAGCTGCTGTTCCCAGTGCCTGTGGCTCAGCTTAACTTCATGTGAACAAACCCTGCTCTGCTCCTGCTTGCACCAGGGAGAAATCAGTGCCTTTGTCTCTGTTTTTTTCCCTAGACTTCATGCCTGGCAGAAATTAAAACTCAGAAACTGGGCCCAGTTGGATTCAAATATGGCTTGGTCATTCAATCTTGTCTTTTATCTGAGGAGGAAAATAGAAAAAAAAAGGGACCTCAGGGAAATGAAGCCTCCTCTGAGCCTTGATGTGCAGCTTTCCAGGTTACTGGTGTGTGCCTGGGAGTGGGATTAATACCCATCAGAAGGATTTCATACTCATCAGAGGGAAGAGCACCCTCACCAGATGCAGGAGGGGACAGAGAGGGACCAGGAGGGCCACATGGGGCAAACCCCATGAAGGCTGGCTGGCAAAACTGGGCTTCAGGCTCAAAAAGAGCAGGTTGTAATAAGGAGATAACGGGAAAGGTGATGGGAAAAGAAAGGGAGGTGCCCATTCTTCATCCTCTGTTGGAAAGGGCAGGATGGACTGAAGCAGCAGCAAGAACATTTGGGGCTGGACATCAGGGAAACCCTTCCAGGACAGCAATGAAAGCTGGGGAGGTTGGCTGGGGAGAAGGCAGACACTGCCACTGTGGGGAGCAGCCCAGCTGCACTCTCTGTCTCTGGGCAGAGCGGAGGGAGCTGATCCTGTCTGGACACATGGCTCTGGACCAGACAAATTGCTGAGGTTTCAATGACCCCATTTCCCACTGGGCCAGCCCCTGCCTGACTCCCCTGGGGATACATTTCCAGCCACTTTTTGTCACTTTGCCACTTGATTTCCCAAATAGCTGCAGCACCCACCCCCGGGTCAGGTACCCAGCTGCAGTGGGCACCCAGCCACCCCTCCCCATGAAGGAAGCTGGATTTACTGAGCTGCAAGACAAACCTGTGCATTCCAGGGTGAGCCAAAGGGCTGGCAGTGTGCATGGCAGAGGGACAAGGACAACTGTCTAAAAATTTTTCACAGGCTCAGAAAAATATGTCTGAAAATTTTGCTGAAGTGGGATTTTTCTTGCTTGGCTCCAGGAACTAGATCAGGAATCTCAACTGGTATCTCAGACCATTAAAGTGCTCTCTTTCCCTTTGGACACATGACCAGAGACTTCTCCAAAAAGGTAGAAGACAGGTGATATTCCTTTTCCCAAGAAGTGCAGCACAAATGGACTAGACTGAATTTACCAGACTGACCTGCATCTCCCTGCCTGCTACAGCCACGTCCTGCTCCTTTCCCAGGGCTCAGCCATCAGCCAAACCTGCCCCGACCACAGCAAACCCCCCTCCCCATGGCAATGAGCAGCAGTGACCTCAGGGATAGGGTTTCATCTCTCTCTCAGGGTAGAAGAGGGGAGGGATGTGCAGGAGAGGATAACCCTGCTGCTATGGAGTTTACCAGCTTTTCATGGTGTCTGACTTTTGTCATCTGCAAAGCTATCAGCTGAAAACGTCAAATTAGTGCTGTTAGTCCACTGCACAGCTCTTATCTGCGTCTCTCAGGATGGAAGACACTTCAAGATGATTATTGTTCCCCACTGCTCCTGAAATGAAATTGGCCCTCCCAGAGTGCTAAAAGGGAACCGAGAAATTGTTTGCCTGAATTTGCATGAAAAGCCCTGGAGACATAATGAAAGCGGGTGACAAGCCCAGTGTCACCTTCTGCCAGCTAAATGACAGAGGGAAAATTCCCTTTGTGTTTCTGCTTCACTTTAGGGCCTTGCTTCCCTCTCCTGCCCTTTCCCCTGGCCTGTCCCCAAGCCCCTGAGCCTTATGGCTGACATGGGGCTGCCCTTTTGGAGCCTGGAGGATATCTTCCCATCTGAAAATGGGAATCTGGACCCTATTCCCAGCACAACAACAGTGTGTGCCCCGGGCTCAGCTCTCCCACCTTTACCCCAGGCACAAAGTGGGGTCCCCCCTGTTCTGGAACATCCCATCCTGCTGTAGCTTCTCCCCAGTTTAGGAAATCCTGCACACTGCAAAGAGGTGCAGTGACAACTTCAAGTCCCAGCCATTGCAGGTTGATATTTTCCTTCTGATCTGCCTATTTGGCTGTGAGCAAGCAAAGCAACATGGTCCCTCAGGACAGACTTTGTGCTTCCAGGGCTCCTCCTGATTGCCACGGGGCCACCAACCCAAACCTGCTGCACCCTTGATAGGGCAGCAGGGTAATGATGGGGCTTTGCTGGTAAAAAACCCCACAGCATCAAGGAAGGCAGTGCTGGGGAGGGGTTCCTGGCTGGGCTTAGGGCAGCATTTCAGCAGCAGCTCCTGCAGTGCCCAGATGGGGCTCCAGATCCAAGGGTTGGCCCAAATGTGCTCATCCATTTGTGTGTGTGCTTGCCCAGGCTGGGCAGACAGCTGGCTCAGGGAGAGCTGCAGCCAGCTTCCAGCAGGGAATTTGCTCACAAGTCACAGTTTGTGAAATTGCTAATTCCCACCAGCCTTGTGGTGTCTGCTGCCTTCTCCCCCCAGTGTTGGTTATTCCTTGCCTTGCAGCTTTCCTTTGTACTGGGAGCACCTTTTGATATTTCATCCTCCAGGAGGCCTGGAAATAATGATGCAAAGAGGCACGAAAGCTCAGAAACCCAAAGGAGAATACTGAGATCACAGAAAATGTGAATAAATGTAGAAAGTCATGGTGCGTTCAGTTTGGGTTTGGTTTGTCAGGGCAGTGCTGAGGCATCTCCAGCCTGAGGACTGTGGAAGCTTTCTGAGAGTCCAGCCTCATCGGCTCCTCTGTTCCCAAAACTTCATCCCACACGGTTTTTCCCTTTTCTGCCTCCAGCCAAAGGGCTGCTCAAGCACCAGTACAAGCATCTGCATGAGTGGAAATGCCTGGAGGTTCAGGGAAGAACTGAGCTGCAGAGACCTTAATCCACTTTGTTTCAATTTTAATTTATACACAAAGAAATGTCCTGGGGGCAGGACCAGCTTAGCTGGGACCTCCTCCTGAGTTTTCCTCCCCTCCCATCAGCAGGGGAAGGCAGATAAAAGCAGCAGATGGGGGGAAACAACAGTTTCAAAGATGGGGAGTCCAGCAGTGAACCCCAAACCTGATTTGGGGCAACGCTGGGACAATCCCACAGGACCTGGTACAGGATTCCCACCATGGGGACCGAGTGGGACATCACCACATCCGTCACTGTCACACACCCTGACACATCTGCCCCAGCAGAGCAGCACCATCCCCTTTCCCAGGTGACATCTCCCAGGTGGAGCTGCAGCAGACACAAAGTCCCCCGGGGTGTTTCCTCCAGGGCTGTGCCTGCCTTGGGCTCCCCGCAGCAGGTTCTGCCCGTTTGTACCGGCAGCATCCCCCCCTGCCCTGGGTCACACAGGAGGGAACACAGCCAGAGTCACACGAGTGCCTTCATGCTGCTGCCTGGAGAAACCGTGCTGACACATTTTCCCTCTTCCCCATTTTCCCACCTCCAGCAGTGGGAGTTTTCTCGCTGCTTCACCTCCCACAGCCAAGCGAAGGTGGGATGTTGTGTAACACGAGTCCTGGGGAAGGGAAACTGAGTCACAGCAGGGCGGGCTGGGGGACAAGGGAGGGCAGTGAGTGAGTCCAGCTCACCTGGGGATCCTCAGCCAGAGGAGCCCTTTCGGAACGGGGGCTCAGGCACAGCAGGAGCCTCCCTGCAGCAGAACTCGTTGCCATGGCGGGGAATAAACGTGCCCGGGGCGAGACAGGAGGATCTGTAAACAGCCATCACAACCCTGGGAAGGCTTCTGTGCTCCGGCTGGCTGTGAGGGGAAAAAATCAGATGGAAAAATACACAGCTGGGAATTAGGAGAGATCTTTCAGAGTCAACAAGGACTGGTTACAGGGTCAGAGAAGGAAGCTTGTGGGTCAGTGGTGAAATGAAAGCAGCTATTACAATGGGAAAATGTTCATATGTATATATGGCCAAGGGAAAACAAATAGTGGTTCTTAGGTTATGGAAGATATGAGATGTTAAGAGTTCAAAAAACAATGAAAATATCAGGGAAAAAAGCATACCCAGAAGGACTGAGGACAATAAAAACAGAGTTTTTAAAATTGTATTTGTATTGTTGCAGACAAATGCTTAATAGAGATGGCAAAATTGCTAATGATACATAACAGGCAGAAACAGGCAGCAAATATTTCTGTTTGGTATTTGGAAATGAGCAGGCAGCTATATTTGTCTCACGTCAAGCTGCTGAAGCACTTTCTAGTTCATTAATTATGTGGCCTTATTAAATATCATCTGCCAGGAATAAACACTGGAGAAATGGTAGGCCAGGGTGCCTCAGCTCCATGCCCTGCCTGAGCCAGATCCTGGAGTGAAGCCCAGAGCCAGGGATGCTGCAGGAGGTAAAGGTGAGCTGGCTCCTGCAGAGAAAACTGGGGGTGACCCAGATCAGTGCTGCCTGCTCAGCCTTGGCTTTAATCCTACGCAAAGTAAAAGACAAGCTGATGTAAGATTCAATTAATAAAGAATTAAAGGATAGAAATCTAATTAATGCCAGTCCACATGGTTTATGGAAAACAATGTCTTGTCAAACAAAGCTGGCTCGTTCCGTGGTGGGGTGATGTTGGGTGAACAGAGGTGACTGCAACGCTGCACCAGCCCACAGTTTGTGGGGTCTGGCTCTGAACTGGAGGGTGCCTGGTCCCCCAGAACTGAGGCTGGCAGACTGTCAGCAAAGGGTGTGCAGTTGGGGTGAAATGTGGACTAGGAGCAGCTCACAGCATTGCAGGGACTCTCCCCCTGCCCAGGCTTACCCCAGCTCCTGCTCCAGGCAGACTGGGGCTGTGGTGACACGCACAGGGACCCTGCTGCCACCCCCTCAGCTCCTAATGGTTGGAGTTTCCTGTGTTAACTGAGGGAGAAGACCCTTGGTGGCTGCCCCTCCTGCAGGAGGTACTCTGGCTGCCCCCCTTGATGTGTGAGGTGAAATGACCTCACCTCAACTCCTGCTCTTTGCACAGTCAGCCCACCAGCTGGTTTCCCCTTTTTCTTTCTTTTTTTTTTTCATGATTCACTTGTTGCTTTTGTGCTGATTTCTTTCTTCCCCTTTGTTTTAATCAATGATAAGATTTTGGAGATAAAATAGACCCACAGACAAGGCACAAGAAAGGAGACAGGCATCTGTGCCACATCCAGTAGTGCCCTGCACATCTGGCAATTTGCCTTCACCCCCAGCACAGTGGGGCTCTGATGGGCACTGGGCAAGCATCCCCCACACACCAGGGGCAGGGGGTTATCATTCATATTTCTCCCATGCTGCACATCACTCCTGAGGAGGAATTACCCTTAGAAGAAACGCGAAGAGTTCTACAAAGGCAGGTCCCAGGTGTCACATCACCCTGAGGTGCAGCACCAGAGGGGGACTGCGAGAGCTGCCTTCAGGGAGGGCTTGAAAAGTCTCTTTATCAATGGGAAGGGAATGGAGAGAACAGCTTTTGCTCCAGGCAGGTGAGCACGCTGGTGCACTCTGGTGCCACGAGGCTGGCTGGCCATGACCCGCAGCGAGGCCACATGCCCGTGGCACTGTCCCCTCCGTCCCCGGGCACTGTGCCCCAGGTGGGAAGCGCAGGTCCCTCTGCCCTGTCCGCGCTCCGAGCTCAGCCCGCTCAGCCTCATTGCGATTCCGTGTCCTCGCGGCGTCTCCTGACACTGGATCATTTACAATGCCCAGGAGGCAAATACAATGACTCATTATTATTAGTTAATGAAGCATCCAAGCACTAAACCCACAGTCTGCCGAACGGATAAAGAGCTCAGGCTGAATCCGATTTACCACGCATCTCGCCGGCTCCTCCGGCAGCGATGGAGCTGCCGCCTGCCGCAGCCCCCGGCCCCTTCCCACTCTGGATGAGGCAGGAGCTGGCAGGGAGCGGGGCCCGGAGCATCCATCCCACTGCCGGAGCTGGGGAGAGCTGCTGGTTGCTCCTGCCTCGCCACCTCGCACAGCACAGACCACCAGAAAGGCGCTGCTGTCCCGGCTCCTGCAGCGCCAATTCCCCCCCACACAGATGGCTCCAAAGCCACCAGCCTCAGGGGACAAGGGACCCAGGGGACAAGGGATTGTGCTCTGCGTTTCAAGGGGTCAGGGTGGGGTGAGGGCAGGGGGAGGCATGAAGGACATGACACGTCCTTGGCTGGCAGCACGGATAATGCAGGATTTCTCAGGCTGCATCTCCCTTCCCAGAAGAATAAATATTTGATAACAAATTACTTTGAAGATAATCCACTTAATCCTTTGCCATGTCTCCAGGTTTCAATATAATTAAAGTGTGATTAATGTTCTAAAGAAAAGCAAAAACCCCATGCCTCTTCTTGTCCCCTCTCCCCAGGCTGCAGGGGATGGGCTCAGCCCATGACAGGGACAATGGAGTCCAAAATCACTGCTGGTGGCCAAGTAAAGTCCAGAACTGCACGGCTCAAATCACCAGGCTTGGAGCAAGGACAGAAAAGCCAGATGTGGTCCTGGCACAGGGAAGGGCTGACACAGGCATGCACTTCCCAGGAGCTGCTCACACAGATGCCTCCCTGGACTGGGAAGGGGCTTTTGACCCCAGATCAGCTTCTTTCCAATTCTCCACCAGCCTCTCACTTTCATTAGCCCTTATCCCCCACTCAGGGCTGCTGATGTCTCTCTGGTGTCCCAGTTTAAGGCTGTGGTCTGCAGAGCTGGCAGGATGCTCTTCTGCATCTCCCAAAGGACTGATGCAGCTCCAAACCAGGACTTTCAGATCCTCAGCCCCTTAACCCCACCTCCATCGAGGCAAAAATATATTATAGTGGTATCTTGGCAGGGATACACACGTGACAGTGCAGAACTGTGTGGGCTGGGGAGCAGCACAGAGGGGAGATGTGTGGGCTGTGCCCTGCTGATGGAGTGGGATCACCTTTCCACTCCTCAAGCACTGAAACCGGGGTTGAGTCAGTTGACTAAAAATAGAGAGTGAGGGGAGGTGTGAAAGCCATGGGGAAAAAAGGAAAACAGGAGAAAAATAAAGAAAAGCCAACCAACCTAAGACAATCTGCATTTGCCTTCCCAAAGGTCCTAAAGCTGGGAGCTAGGGGCCTGGCACTTGGGGTATTTCAGAGCTGAGATACCTCCAGGGAGCCATGGTGACTTCTCCCTGGTGCTCTCAGATGTGGCAGCACTGTCCCCCATGGGGATGGTGGTAGCTCTGACTTGCCACACCTCACAGCACACAGTGAGGGGTCTGAGGGATGGGTGGGGGGTGCTGGCAGCAGGTGACACCACTGGAGTTGGAGGACAGGACCCTCCCTCTGCTCTTCACTTCCCAACACAGCTATCAGGAACTCAGATATTTAAAAACACCATAGGGTACATCCTTCATTGCCCACAGTGTCCCTTGTCCTGGAGCTGTTTGCAGCAAACCCAGGCTGGATTTTCTGGATTTTGCTGATCAGTGTTGAATGAAGTTGCCTACAGACCACCACCATAATGTGTCTGGGGCATCACAGGGACACCACATGTGTGTCCCCTACCATCAGGGTGGAACAGAGGAGAGGAAAGAGGCAGCCCTGGCTGCTCACACTCATCTATTCCACTTCCCTTGTGGCAAAGCAGCTTTCCCAGCCAGCACTGGGAGGATGGATGCTGGGTATGCAGCTCTGCTCTTGGTCCTGCATGACTGGTGCCACCACCTTGTCATCCCCAGGGAATTCCCCAGTTCTGAGGCAGCTCCTTTCAAGGCTGGGTGCCCTGAAGTGTTCCCAGCTCCAGCACAGGCTGAGGGGAGACTGATGAGCAGTGGTAGGGCTGAACTGGGGTTCTCATAGGAGATGATCCTGCCTGGGGACATTGCAGCACATCATGGGCATGAAGCCTTGGTGCCAGGCAAGCTGAACTGCCCATGCCAGCCAGGGGAATTGTCACAGTTTGCCTGCACCTAACGAGGATATGGATCCTGGCTAAAATCACACTGTGCTTTCAGTGCTCTGGTCCTGGCAGGGCTTTCCTTGTTGTGTGCCCTAGGATAGTTTTGTCTTCAGGTCAATCCTGTCAAGAGAAGCTCTGAAGCTCAGGACCATTCATCATGAAGTTCAAACCTGCCTTAACTCAGGGAGCGTGGGAGAGCAGCACAGAGCTGAGCTTATCAGACAGTTCAGCCCAATCAATGTTGGCTCTAATGACACTGATAAAGCTGCAGTATTCAGAATATGAGCTTTAGCTATTGAATGTCAATAGCTGGCCAGTGCTTTTAAGCATCCAACACAGCAGGCACCTCGCTGCAAGTCAGGATGGTGCCCTGGAGCTGCTTCTGCAGCCGGCACATGGGCAGGGACAGGAAAATCTGCTGGAGAGAAGGAGCCAGTTGTTGAAGCCTGCCAAACTGTCAATGGAAAAAGAGTTACACTGCTGAAGGATCAGTTATTCAACAGAGATGGCAGTTTCATTGCTGGGATGAATCACAGAGCCGTGGCAGCCGTGGTGAGGGAACTCTGCCTGGCAGAGGCTGTGCAGCCATCAGGGTCTGTGCTGCTGGAAGCTCTCAGCACGATGCTGGGCACCAAGAGCAGGGGGGGGGTTCTGACAGAATACCATCAGTTTTTGTATCACAAGCTGCAGGGTTTACATTAAATGATAATGATAATGATAAGGAATAAAACTCAGCACGTTCCAAATTTTTCTCTTGCAGGTGCTCAGCACAGTGAAATCTGCAAGGCAAGAGAGCTCTGCTCTTTGTAATTTGCTTTTGCTGTACCCCGGGGTAGCCCTCAGGAAGGGAAGAAACAATTGTTTCCACAAGCCTTCATCCCTGCCTCTTTCCTCTCTCTATTTTCCCCATTGAATTTGGATTCCCAAACAAAATGAGGCAAAGAAACTCCCCTGGTGGTCTCTGAGCTCTCTGCAGCAAAAAGAGGAATTTTAGGAGCATTCTGCTGGCCTTTCTCTCTCCCCTTACAGGACCTGGACAGCCATAGTGCTAAAGACCAGTGAAAAAGGGGCTGAAATCAGCCTCGACCAGCACCTCCAAAAACCACTTGGCAGTGCAGGAAGCCCAAAGTCCCTTCCCTGGCTGTCCCTCCCCTCTGCCCCCTGACCCCTGGGATGCCCCTGAGGGCTGTGCCCACACTGAGGCACTGAGGCTTCACCTGGGGCAATGCCAGCAGGCAAGTTTTCTATTTGTTTCCCTTGAAAATATGTCCTTAACGGGCAGTTAACATTATGCTTAAGTGACAACGAATTACACATTTCATTTAAGAGCAGGCACAAGGAACAGTGTAATTCCCTATAGACTAATGGTGCATTTCTCCTCACAGACAGTCAATTAAATATTTAATCAGCACAATAGCCAGTTAAGTATTGTATATGGCCATAAATACAACCCAATACATTTCCATGCCACATTAAGCTGAAGCTTGTAGACACTTGTCTCCCCAGCATCAGGCACGACAGCTCAGTCAATGCATCCTTCGAAAGCAGATTCTATTTATTTTCTGTCATATTAAGCAGGCATCATTTCTGTCCTGTCCCAGCCAAGTATATTAACTCCTCAGCAGCACCATGTGAATAATCTCCATCAAATTGTGGACTAGGGGAAGATTCCTCCCTTCTTGCTGAGCAGCTGTTTGTGAGGTGACTGCAAATTTATTTGAGTAATTTCTCTTCGGGTCACATCCTGGAGCTGCAGCAGTGGCTGGAGGGCCACTGCTCCCTGTGCTCCTCGGTGCTTTAGAAGACATGAAAGATTCAGCAATTAAAAACACAAGCTAGAAAAAGAAAGAAGAGAATTCTGCTTTACCTCATTTAATAGAGAGGGCTGAGGTTGGAAAAGCATTAAAATTTAGGTTTGCAGACAGGGCACTGCCAGAAGGAGGGAGGTACGGGTCATATGGAACCCTCCAAGGACATAGCAGGGCACTGGGTGTGGGCTCTTGGTGGCAGCACAGCACAGGCTGTGGGCACAAATGTCCCCCATGGGCAAGTGGAGCTGGTCCCAAAGGAGAGCAGTGCTGGATCTGGGCATGCAGGGCCATTCCAGTGCAGTGTCCAGAGAGAGAAACATTAATTCCTCTTTCCCACCATCTGGGAGATGTGTTCATTCCACCAGTGTCTTCTTTCAGGCTTGATTTCTGCTCTGCTTGCTTTCAGTCCCCACTTCCCAAGCTCTCATCGGCTCAATTATAACCATATGAATAAATCTATTTACAGTGCATTGTTGCAAAATGAATCAATAAACCTGAAACAAGCACGAGGCTAAATCCTTGACATCCTGAGTGGTTTTGTGTCAGCTGCAGCAGGGGCTGCTTCCCACATGCCCCCTGAGTCTCTCAGGTGAGAGCTGTTTGCAAGCACAGGGGTAATTTCTGGCACAGAATGTTAAGCACATGGATTATTGACAGATGATTTTCTTTTCTGACTTCTGAGCAACTTCAGATACAACTCCAAATCCTCCTTTTAGTTTTGGCAAACAGTGATCAGTGCTGGTAAAGCAATGAGAGGAATATGAACCCTTGTTTGTGGAGATAAGCTGTGCTTGGAAAAGGGGTCTTTGCTTGATTTCAAGATTTCCAGCACATATCAAAGGCACAGCACATAAATATGGCAGAGCTCCCAAAAATCGGGGACCATGTCACTAGAGGGGTGTGCCACAGTAAATCCTGCAAAATGTCACTGTAAAAGGCTTTTCAAGGGTTGTGAGCCACCCTTTGGAGAGCTGGAGGCTGTGAAGAGGTGGTGTGTCAGGAAAGGTCAAACTATGGGAGGGACACCAGATTTTGGTTCATTTTGCCTGTTTTAGAATAGTTTCTGGAGAAATCAGTTACATTACATAGAGGTTTGGGAAAGTAAAGGCTGTGTGACTCTCTGGAGGCCAATGCACAGACAAGGCACCCCAGGCTGAGTGGGTTCACCCTCTCCCAGCCAGCTGTGGTGGCCAGCCAGGACTGTGACAAGCAGCTTCCTGACCTCACAGAGCTTCATTCTGACATATTATTCCATCCTCAGCCAGGCTACCAGCATGCTTCTGCTGACTGCATCCTCTTGGCTGAAGCACAGTAAGGCTTTAAGCCACATGGATGCCTCAGTTGTGTCCCTTGCCTTAATCGCAACCTGAATTTCATCAGGAGTCAGTTTGAGCCCAGGCACAGGGAGAAATGGAGCTGGGAACCTGCCCACAGGTGTCCCCAGCCACCCCCACGGGCTTCCTACTAATAAATCCCCTTCCATTAGGGAACAACAGGCAAGCACCAAGGGTGGTTTACACTTTTCTGTCTCTGTTGCTCTGAGTTCAACCTCTGCAACAGCTGCCAGGGGCTATAAATCACCAAGCACAGTCCTGGAGCTGGGGATCACTGTCTTGTAAAACAAACATCTTCCAGATTTTGTAGCACCTGATGCTGGTTACAAACTGTTGGTTGTCAAATTCTTCCTCTTCCATTTATTTCCCAGCCCCTCATCTCTGCTGCTCCTGGTCTGCTATATATCTTCCGTTTATTGTTATTTCTTTTCCCCCTTTGTTTTAATAACTCTTTTACTGTGGATTCTTGTAAAAACAGCTGCTCCAGCCAGTAAAGGAAAAAAAAAAGGAATATCTGGAAACAGATGCCCTGGCATTGCTTCAGCTGTAATCTGTTAGATTTATAATTCCTCTTCAGTTCAATATTGATTCAGAATAAAGCAACTCAAAACACACTCGCAGCTCACATCTTTTTGTAGTCTTCTCCAGTTTTTCTTCTTCTCTGCCACAACATTTCTTTTCTCTTCATCCACACAATCTAAAACATGCAGAGGAACAATCCAATCCAAGCTGAGGAGATATATCCAGGTGCCTGTAGAGCAGAGGGCTTATGTTTGTGGAAGTTCAGAGAAATTATGTCAGCTCATTTTTTATTGTTTTAATTTATTTTCTCTTGTCCAGCATTATCTGCCTCCTCCCAGCAGCCCCCCCTTAAGGCACTGCCCTGTATTTCAGGGACTTTGGGAGTCCCCAAAACCCACAGAGAGGCAGTGGCAGCCTGGCAGCCCTGAGCCAGAGCACAGAACCTGCCAGAGGATACAGTGGGGCCATTCCCCTCGGGCTCTGGGTGCAGGAGCTCAGGGAATGGGCATTGAGGCTCCTCATCTGCCACTGAACAGCTCCACAGGGATTAGTGAGTCCCCTGGCACCACACTGAGAAAGAAACACTGGAATTTCCCTTCCATAAAGTGCCTTGAGAGCCCCCACAGGACAGGAGAAAGCTGTCAGCACACATCTCAGGTCTGTGGGAAAAAAGCCCATTTAGGATGCATGTGTTAAATACAAGGCACCAGATGTCCCTGAAGCCTGACTGTAAGTGGCTCCAGGGCCACATCACCCATCCACCAGCACACAGATTTCTTTTCACTGACCTCACACCTACCTAAGTGCTGAGTGGAAGGGTTGTCTGGAGCCTAAAAGAAGAATCTGCTTTTTTGAACATATTCCCACACTTTAGA
The DNA here is from genome assembly GCA_024734555.1 of Trochalopteron elliotii. Lineage (NCBI taxonomy): Eukaryota > Metazoa > Chordata > Aves > Passeriformes > Leiothrichidae > Trochalopteron > Trochalopteron elliotii. The sequence continues at coordinate 1,591,832 of JANPWX010000095.1, forward strand.
CAATGCTACCTGCCTCTTACACCTCAGTCCCAACCATTCAAAGCAAATAGACCTGAGAGAAACTATTTATAAGTGGCCAAGTCCAGGATTTCTTTCTCATTCCTGAGAAAACTCTGCCAGTTCCACAAGCAGTGTCTTCCCAGGGAAGCTCTCATTTGCATACTGTAAATGCATTAATTTCTTCTTTAGCAGATGTAGCCTGAGCTCTTGTTAGATTGTAAAAACTCAGATGGTCTCCAGTCTCACATCTCACCCAGATATGGTGCCACCCACATTCTCCAAGCCCAGCAGATCCCTTTGGGTTTCCCCTCAGACTCTCCCCTATGTTCTCTTCTCCTCTGGCTGCTTTTCCCTCTGAGGAAATGGGCCCAGCTCAAGGGCAGCACATGAAGCTCAGCAGCCACGTGTGTCTGTGCTTACCTAAAGCCAGGCTCTAAGGGACACAAATTTAGGAAGTGTCAGTCCTATGATAAGGTGGGAAATGCCACTTCTAGCAAAGCCAAACTGCTGCAGGGAATTTGATTTGGGGAAACAACTCCCAGTCCTCCCAGCCCACAGCCAGGCTGTCTCAGTTGGGCAGAAGTTCACTGATTCCCCTGGCTCTGTCACATGTCAGCCCAGAGCTGAGAAACCCTCCAGCCATCATTTGCATCCCTGTGCCTGGAATGGCAGAAATGCTCCTAGAAATGTTCCCAGAGGCTGTGGGAACACCAGCATCAGCAGAAGAGCTGCTCTCCATGCTGTCTGTCTACAGCCTGGAGTGCCCTGTTCTCCCCAGCACAGAGCCTCCTGTCAGGGTGGGTGATTCCTCCAGCAGACAGGAGGGATGGGAAGGTGCCTGTTTTTAGCAAGCTCAAAATCCATCTTCACCATTTGGCCCGACCTGAAACATGTGCTAGGCAGGGAAAATGCCAAACAGGAGCAGCTTTCTGTGCTGAGAGTCCCTGTGGTCCCCAGCTAGATGTCAGGCACAGCCAATGTCCCCTGCACTCTGCCCACTCTGCATCCCAGCAGAGCACACAGACAGCTCTGGAAAGTCCCCAGGGAATGGCAATAGTGAAGTAACTGCATGTTTCCAGCAAAACAGCTTGGAAGGCAGAGGTGGTTGTGGGTCTGGGGTGCACCAGAGTGTCAGCACATCTTGGGCAGGTCGGCAGGGTGACAGACACCAGGAATGCCTCCCTGCCTCTGTGCTCAGCTCTCAGCAGCTGTGGTGGGGTTTGCAGCTTCAGTGTGTCACATTTTCTGTGCTGTCCCTTCCTTCCCACAGGAACAGCACCAGGATTGAACCCTTACGTGAGCCCTCAGGTCTGACAGCCAGAGAGCTGGGGCTCGTGACCTGCCTGAGGTTTGTCACAGCATCCTCGAAGTCTGCTGGTGCAAAACTACTGGGATTTAACAACTTGGCAATCTCCAAGGGGGAAAACCCCACCCTGTTCTGTTGAAGCATTTCCAACCAGCTCTGTGGTCACCGTATTTTTCTTTCAAGAGCTGATGTGTTGGCAGGGATGCACAACCCACACACAGTCCCCCAGGGTGGCCTCTCCCTGCCTGCATCTCCCACCTCTCCAGCTCATTTCCAGCACAATCCCCCACTGCTGCCCATCACCACTGTGAGTTACTCTGTCACTCAGCATTTCCAGGAATGTGCAAGTGCACAGCCCTTCCCACACAGTCCCTGATGCCCATGGCAGGGACTGGTCCTGTCCAAACCCAGGGAGGAACAGGGTGGGAAACTGGATGCTGTGGGGAGGACTTGCTTGCCCTGACAGCCACTGTGCCAGGAGCTGGCAGAACCATTGCCAACCAATCTGGGGTTGTCCTAATTTGATTATTTGTTGGCTGCCTTCAGGGTGCTGGAGGGCAACACACACAGCCAGGACACACCTGTGGGTTGGTGATGGAGATTCATTAGGCTCATTGCATACTCCATCACACAGTTAGGAGACTCTCTGTGGCTCTGACACAGCTCTCTAGAAGATTTGCAGTCACACTGCTCCTCCTTGGTCTGTCTGTATATATTTCAGGGAAGAAAGGGGGAGCTAGGCATGATGGTGGCTGGAGAAACACTCCATGTGGAACTTTTCCCATAGGAGAGTCCACACTTCTGCAATCCCTGTGCAAGGAGCAGGGAAATGTGATTTTCCAGTTGAGAGCATCTCTTCTCCAGCACTGGACACATTTACTGTGTTTTCCTTCCCTTCTCCCTTCTCAGACAGCCCAGCAGCAAAGCAAGATGTTGCTCCCTCAACTCTGCTTCACCCAGTTCCTCCCTTGCTTGCTTTCCTGGGCAAATCTATGCGTCAGCTTCAGGCTGAAATCCAAGAGTCCCAGAACTGACTTTCCTGTTCAGTTTCCAACAAATTAAGCAAGCAAAAACCAGAACTGTACAGGAGTGTTCTGGGGCACCAAAGAACATGATCTCCTTCCCTTTGTCTCTGCCCTGGTAAGAGGGGGACCCCCAATACCACCCCTCCAACCCTGTCCCACCAGAGGAGTGACCACATAGCTCAGGCCAAGGGACTTTTTTGGGTGTTCTTTCCCCTCTGCAGCCTCTCTGTGATATGGACAGGGTTCAGCCTGAGGTCTTCCTGGGGGAATGAATTCTCATGTCTCCTCTGAAACTTTGATGTGTTTCCCAGGAGGGCAAGTCTGGGGGAATCCCGTGGGAAGTGCTTTGTCTGACAGGGCTGTGTACTGCAAGATGATGGTTATTAGCACGCTCAAAGCAGCTGTCAGTTATCTTTCATCCTGCTGTATCCCCTGGGAATGAGGCAGAAAGCTCTGCACGGGGCTTTGCTCAGTAGGCTCAAGTCTTTAACATAGGGCTGCTGAATTAACAATCCTCAGCGACAGTAACAGCAATGGGATGTGACAGCCACAACCTGGGATGTCTCTGCTGCCTCATGTTGGCCCTGCAGACTCACCTTCTGAGCAACAAGATGTGGGACATGCAGGATTTTGCTTCCCAGGCTTCCTCCAAAGGCAGCATAATCCCTCCACCATTCCTACTCCCACCCCAGCCCAACACTGTTCCTCCCATGTCGTCCTCCCTGCAGAAGGAGCCCAGGGAGCACTGAGAGCCTGTCACAGTGAGTGTTCCTGATGGTCCCAGGTTAATCACTGCCTCTCACGAGCACAGACACTTAAGGCTGTTGTTTGCTGCCCCAGGAGACTCATTACTGGCTGCCTCACAGGGAAGGAGGAGAGGAAGGAGGATGGGAGGGATGCGCTGCAGACTACAGGGGGAGGAGAAAAAAGGACATTTGGGATCTTCAGGGTGAAGGAAGTGCTGAACTTCACCTCTCCAAGTGCAAATGTCTGGTCCAAGTAAGTCACTGTAGCATCTTCCCAGCCAATGAAGGGGAAAATTCCTCCAAAGGAGAGGCTGTCTGTTAGAAATGCCTGTTGGAACAGGGCCTTTCAGGGAGAAAACTGCCTCTTCATTGACCTCCAGACAATCTCTGTGTAGTCCTGTATATCAGAGTTAAAACATAACAAAACTTCGGTTGAATTACAAGATTCAGCTGATGGGAGCTGTACAATTCCTTCCACAATGTCTTTGTGTGTCTCAGAGGCCAGAAGCTTTATCAGGCTCTGAAGAATAAAACGAACAAGAGCAACCCTGGGGATGTGAATAAGAAAACACGAGGTATCCAAACCTCTGATGTTAAGATACGAATTCATCTCTAAAAGATAAAAACCTGACAAAATTCACAGAGCAGCTGAGCAGCTCCATCCCTGGCTGATGGTTACCTGCAGCCACAGGGCAGCCTGGAGGAGTGAGGCTCCCTGAAGATGCGGAGGGCAATGACTTTGAGACACAGATGAAGGTCTGAGCTGACCCAGCAGGATTCATCCCACAGGCCTGAGCAATGAGCTCCTGGTGCCACAGAGCTCCTGGTGCCACAGAGCTCCTGCCCCTCCCTGTTCATCACCACAGATCAGCACCACCACTCCAGGGAGCACCTGCCCTCCCAGCCTCATCCTCTCATCCCACCCTACACCCCATCTGCCTTCCTTCTCTGCTTCTCAAGCACAGCTTTTTCTGCCTTCCCTTTTAGAGACAGAACATAAAGGACAGAGGTCCTGGTTTACTTCTAGCTCTTGAACACAAGAGCCCTTGGAGAGGATCTATTTTAAGAGAGGAGAACCTTCTCACTGCTGGCAAAGCGGCCCAGCAAGGGCAGGCTCAGTGCCGTGCCCTCCAGTCGGGCACTTGAGACACCTGCTAACAGCCACTCCAGCTGCCAAATGCTCCTCCAGCAGTGGCAGAAATCAGTGTCTCCACAAGAAGCTCTGGCAGGATCCATGGGGAAGAGAGGGGAAGGTGAAGCCCCCACTGCACATCTTCTGCACTGGCTCATGGCATGGGTGGCAGCAATGCCACCTTTTCCCTGGAGTGGGCAAAAGCACAGGCCCCCTCCAAGGTTGAACATGTTGTGCTTTCAATCCAGAGGGCTGAAGAAGCTCCCATGGGAAGAGTTGCCCAGGCTCCCCTTGCTGAGGGCAATAATTTTTTCCTCAGTGTGAAAAATCGTGAAGCTGATTTTATGTCGGATGCAGAAGGCAGGGCAAGATCCCACAGAGGCCACTTGGCACATTTTGTTCTGTGCTCAGAATTGTAGAATCATTTAGGTTGGAGGAGACCCTTAAGATGATGGAGTCCAACTGTTAATCCAGCACTGCCAAGTCCACCACTAAAGGAGCCCCAGGCTTGTGGTCCAGGGTCACATCTCATCTTGGAAAGCCCCAGTGTGTCCACTCCAGCCTTGTCTGGTAGGTCATTCCCTGCTTTTTTGATTCTCCACTTGGGAAGGTACTTCTTGACATCTGTTCTGAAATTGATTCTCTTCTATTTAGGTTTTATAGCCCTTTTTCCTCTCCCCTTGGTAATTCAGATGATATCTGTATCACTTAAGTTTTTAATCACTTCACCTAAATTTTCTTACAATCAGCTTTATTTTTCCCTTTCCATATTTTTTTAGTGGTGGGTTAAGCATCTTTATCCTGATTTCCCCTTTCCCCATGCTTATTTTTTAGTGGTGTAAACAGAGTTTATCACACTTAGCAAACAATCTGTTAAAAGAGAGCTTGAGCATATAAGTGTTCTGATCCACTGCAGATCCACCCTAAAGAAGACTTTGGACCTCAGTGATGTTCCTCTCACCCCAGAATACATTCAGCAAGCTGGAAGAAGAGCAGACCTATCCTCCAGGTTCAGCTCGGTAATGTAGAAATGAATCCTGCTCACAGGAAAGCTGCAAATCCATTGAAATCAGCTCTTTGTTGCTCTCACATATGCATTGGAGAGTCTCTTTAAATTCCTCCTTGTCAAAACCATGCAAGCCCATTTTAAGAGCTGGTACCTGTTCCAAGCACTAATGGCTGCTAGAGGGAACAGAAAAGTGAGGCTGAAGGCTACGATGTTCAAAGCTGCCTTAATTATTAGAGCGTGAGCTTCCAAATCCCTTGAGAAGCAGGGAGAAATGTTGGCCTCAAAATCCACAGCGTGCTCAGAGAAGCCAGGGAGCCAGGGAGTTTTGGGGACATCTTGACTGCAGTCTGCCTGCCTGGCTCCACCGGACTTGGAATGAGTCCGATTCATTGCAGCAGCTCGGAATTCAGAGCAGAGGGAGCAGACAAGGCTCATTGCCTATTCCAGCCAGAGAGACTGCAACAACATTTGTGGTTTTCTTTTTTTTTCTTTAAAATAAGGTTACTTGAGTAGACAGCCAGGAATAGACCCTCTGTCTCCTCATTCCTAGGCTGAGCCCCACTGATAATTATGTACAAACTGTCAGGGCTGCTTTGGAAAAGCAGTTCTAGAACTAAAGCAGCCTGACATGGCTTTGTGCAAAGCTTTGCCTGGAGAAGTGATGTCCTCAATGACCACCAAAGTCCAGCAGGGAGAGCTGGGACCATTCAGACCCTGCACAGTGCAGAAAGAACTTTTTTCTCTCAGGCACTAATGTTCCTGAAGGTTGAGCAGCCCAGCCAAGAGAGGCATGGATTCATTTTACTCCTGAGGAAAAATATATTCCTGTGCAAAGGAAATCTCTGGCTATGTAGGTGCATCAGTTTGCAATGTGAAATGTGTGAGGCTCCCTCCCTGGCTCACACCCTGCTCCAGTATTTATCCTCCCAGCAAGCCATCACTGCCTCATCCTCCAGGACTGTGCTTCAACTTAGACATCAGCAATTTCCCCTGCCACAGGCAATCAGTGAAATTACCTGATTTAAGGCCAGAGGAGTCAAAAATGTCACACTGTGGAAAACTCTTTCCACAGCTTCATTGCTTTTGCACATCTCCAGGCTGCAGACAGACCCAGTCACTTCTTCCATTTTACACCAGGCTGGAGGAGCGACCACTGGTGATGGCACCACTTTCTAAGCAGGAGCCTGAGCATCCTCTACCAGCATCCAGCTTCAGCCACCCTCTGCACTGCTGGGCTCTGTTTGTCCAAAGTAAATTCAGGCAGATTTCCCTGTTGACCATGGGGATTTTGCTTGCTCAGATGGATCACCATTTTTATTTTATTTATTTTTCTGCTAAAAGTCTGTTCTATGCAGATAAAACCCCAGGTCAGTCCTGCCACAGGTAACTCCCAACCAGGGCACAAGGATTCATGGATGTTGGTGCTGCCTCTTCATTTCTTGGGAGGGATGGGGAGAGGGTTGGATGCTCTCCCGCAGTGACAAGGTTTACAATTTCTTTTTAAAAGCCTGTAATCATCTCACTTCTGTGAGCTATTCAGGCATTTACATTGTTTTTCAGCATCTTGAGTGCTGGCTGGAAACAGCTCCAGGGTTTGGGGGAGTGCAGCAGGATCGCTGTGGGGGGCTGTGCTGACAGGCACCACCACACTGAGCAGAGGAGGGCTGTGCTCCTGCCCACAGGTGAGCAGGTTCCTCAGCATTGTCTTTTATCAGGAAAGAAAAAAGGGGGGAAAAAACCCCCAAAAATCAATTCTGTCCACATGAAATTTGAACTTCAACTAATAAACACTGAAGGATAAAGAAAAGCCACAAAAACAAAAGTCCTGTTGTGACGCAGCCATGGCTGAGGTTCATTCATTTTTTAGAGATTGTTTTTCCTTTTCTCCTCCTGGCTAAAAATGAGATTTTCAGAAAAGAGAAAGCATCACCAGCATACAAACACATATCAAAAAAGGAGCTGACTTTCCTCACGGGTACAGCCATCTGACACAGGACACAGTGTGGGCACAGAGACCTGGGTGGGAGCTCTCTAACTCCATCCCCCATAGTGGTAAAGTGTACCTGCAGCATCTGGGAACCCAAGGGAAAAACCTAACAGGCTCTTGGGTGATGTTTTTCCCCATTTCCCCCTTGCAGGTATGCCATCCCTCTGGCAGTGTTTTCTCCCCCTAACCCATGCTGTGAGGCTGGCAAAGCAGCTGTGGGAGCATGGAAAGCCAGCTCTTGTCTCACTTAAGACCATTTAGCAGTAGAAGGGGGGTCCCATAATCATTCCCCTCACTTCCAGGGATCCAAAGGACTCCCTGATTTCCATGAGCCACCCCTGCAGAAGTTCCAAGGTCGAAATGCAGCCCTTCACATGAGTCAGTCCTTGCCCTGAGGAGCTGCAGTCGGAGGAGACCAGAAGGCAGGAGAACACTGATTCCCTAAGCCTGTGCCATCTCGTCTCCATGCTGTCATGCCATCTGTGGGCTTTATCCCAGCAACTCCTGTCACATCCACTCCCATTAGCATTTTTCAATGCTCTCCTGCCCTTTCCCAACATCTGCTGACCAAGTCCCTCTGGTCAACACTGCTCCTCATCCTTCATCAAGGCTTTTAATTTTCATGATGCTGTTGCCCACTTTTGCTGCACTCTGCCCTGCAGCAGCTCAGCACATGAGCTGCAAACCAGGCAACCCAGCTCGCTAGCAAAGAGAGCTTCCAGACGGGGATTGAGCTGCTATTAATTTATCCTATATTTGTTTTGAAAAGATGCCTGGGGAAGGTACACCATTTCCAGTTAGAGGCTTAACAGCCACAGGCTTTCTCCTTTCTCAGAAATGTAAATTCGTGTTTATTTTGCATATACCCGATCAATCCCCAAGGCATTGCATCCAACAGGCCAAAATCAGAGCTCTGTCTCCACCAAAACACTTCAGGAGAAAGAGGAGAGGGAGACATGCTCTACCTTATCTAGAATAAACATCAATTTATTTGGGACCGAGGCAGCTGCATGGAGTATAAATTATTTTAATTGGTAAGCCCAACAGGACTCACTCCCTCTTAAAGCAGAAAGGGAAGACCTGGAACATCCATTTCCAGAGTGATCACTGAGGAGCAGCCAGACTTCAATTCCCACGAGGCTCTTCAGAGGGTTTGATCATTCAGGATGCTCTCACATATACAAAATACTAATCTACCTGCAGCACCAGCCATAATCTCTTCCCAGTTAAAACTTGTGCAACTCTGCTGAAGCCAATTTATGAAGCAAACATTTAATTTAGCGAGCAGGCTCACAATCCTAAATTTAAACATATGTCAAGCCAGCAAGTGGCTTTGTTTTAATTAACTCTCAAACTTTGTGGCTGTCATTTCTTTATATAAATGAGGATGTTCTGCCAAGGGCAGCCTGTGAGCCTGTGTGCATCCCTACGAAACCTCCTGCTATTTCACAGCCACTTTTCAAAGAGCTCTTGCAGAGGCAAGGGGATGTGGATGTTATTATAAGGGTCCATATGGCAGTACACTGGCACTGCAGCATTAAATCAGAGGTATTGTAGCTTTCCAGCCTGGATTCTTACAGTACCAGGTAATGTATATGTAGCTTTATTGTTGTACGATTTTAGGGGCTATGCATTATTCAGGAGCAGCCTAAGTCTCTGCACTGCCGGAGGTGATTCAGTGATGATAAAGGGAATGCTTTGCTTTAAAGGCAGGAGTGAAGGGATTTCACGGGTCGGTATCTTCTCCACCCACAGAGAAACAATGGAAGCGTTAACACTTCTGGTAAAGAAATCAGCTGGCGACAAATTCTCATCGATAATTAAAATGAAAGTACAAGCTGCCTTAACATGTAGTTAGACTTAGGAACTCTAACCTGCTCTCTAAATTAAATGCTTTCCTTGATAATTTGGCTCTCGCAGCAGGCACTGAAATCTGCTGGAAGATGCCATCTAGTGGGTTATGGAAGTTTATTTAAGTTTAAATCCACTTGCTAGTGTGGGGCGAGGGTGGCAAGGGCTGCAAATGCTGGGGTGCATAATGGTTTCCGTAGACTTTTTGTTGTTGCTCCAGGAAATTAGGTATTTCCCTGCGAGAGTTTGCATTGGAAGAGAACTAATATTTATTTTTCCAGTGCCCAGCAGGGCACCGGATTGTCACAGCTTTGCTGTTGACACAGCCGAGCCTCACGGCTGTTGTGCTGGCAGAGCATCTCCCTGAGCGCCGGGGCTGCGTGCTCTTCATTGAGGAAACGGATCCGCTCCCCATTTTTGGGAAAGCTCTGCCGCCATTGTTTTTTTCCTAAAAAAGACTCTTCAAACACTATCCTGTGCTTCTAAATTATGTAGTTTACATTATAGTTGAAGCCACTTAATTGCTATCCGACTAAACAGCGTTGTTTTTAATGCGAACCACGGGTGGGGATGGATTTGGAGCGATGCTGCCTGTTGGTGCGGCCGGCGATGGCATCTCCATCCATGGCGGAGAGAGGTTTGTCCCCCGGTTATTGTGTGTCCGTGGGGCGAACTCCAGCCCTTTGGGGACCACCTGGACCCTTTGGGAGCACCTGCAACCCTTAACCTTCACACTGATCTGCTTCCCACAACCCCAGTCCCCGCTCCCATCTAAGGGCTACCTCCCAATTAAGGGGTTTTAAGGCAATTAACCACCTTGACTCCCCCCCTC